>CM063108.1:57908843-58066065 GCA_031841125.1 Acanthococcus lagerstroemiae | reverse complement strand
GTCCATTTTCTCGACGTCGATGATCTCCTCACTACTGGTATTCGTTCTCGCGGTTGACGGCGGCTCCTCCTCGTCGATAATCATGACCTCATCATCGATGGTGCAGGCGGCCGCTTCCTCAGTCTTATTCAAGGTAGGCGATGATTTGCCGTCGGTAGGAACTTTTTCGGCTAGATCTTTGCTGGTACAGTCGACGCTAATGACTCGGTCGCTGTCTTCGTCGAACAACCTTCTGTCTTTCGCATCTACATTAGATTTTTCGGGCTCGTCCGTCATGTCGACGTCGGTTAACGCTTCCTGACTGTCGTTCGCCATACTCGACACATTAACGAACAAACTCACGTTACAATCGCTCTCGGTTGAGGCTGTTACAGACTGAGCGGCAGTCAGGATGGAAACATCGTCGTTTTCCAACGGTACATCGGAATCAACTTTGGTGCCACCTGCGTCCTGCTCACGCTTCGACGTCGACTCCGTCAGTCTATCCGCGTCGTCGTACGAAACAGGATCGGGTAACACGTCACCGTTCTCATTAACCAGAGCTTCCGCATCCTTCAGACCGATGACGATCTCTTCGATGTCGTCGTCTTCGACTGCGTCGTGTATCGAGTCCGATGAGCCGCGTTCCCAGATTCCATGTTCAGTGTGTTTCGGTTCCAGCGTTCTTGAATGCGAGATCGCCTCTTCCGACTGTTTCGTGTCGGCAGAAGCCGATTTCCGCGCTTCCGCATCCGGCGAGCAGCACGTTCGAGTCTCGCCGATGGATCGTTGCCTATCCGCGGTACTCGATGGCGGTGTTTTGATACCCGGTGAACTAGAGCTAGTCGTGCTTCCCGAATGTTTCGCATCCGCAGCTGACTTTCGTGTCGTCGGATTCGGGAAAGCATTTTTCGGGGTTCCGCATCCACACGATCTCGCAGACTCGGGCGTTTCCGCACCCGAAGAGATTGATCCAGGCGTTCGTATATCCGTTGGACTGGTACTCTTTGGTGTTTCACAATCGGACTGTTTCGGATTCGAGGTAGTCGACTTAGGTGTTTTCGCTTCCGAAGAAGCTGACTTAGGCGTTTGCAGACCCAACGAACTGTTGTGGTCCTTCGGCGTTCCACAGTCGGATTGTTTCGTCGAAGCCTCCGATTCGCATGTTTTCGTATTCGATGAACTGTGCTCCGACGAATCACCAGGAGACTGATTCGCACTCGAACGCGACTTCGATGTTTCTACATTCGGCGAAGTGTGTTTCGACGTTTCACTTCCGGACTGACTCGCGTTCGAAGGAACAGTAGACTTGGCAATTTCGCTTACATCCGAAGCGTTCGACTGGGTATGACTGAAATTCGTCTTCGCCGCCGAAGGTGGACTTTGTTCACCCGCCGCAGGCTCAGTCAGGTCAATTCGTTTTGGCGGCGAACACATCTCCACGTCGGACAACTCTTTCACGACCGAAAATTCAGGTCGGCTGTCCGAATCGTCCGATGAGTTGTACCGTTCGCGCTTCGCTCGCTTCGACTCGGACGCGTCCGAGTCGTCGGCTGAGCAGCTACGTTTCCGACTTCGCGGATTTTCGACAGGTAAGCTCTTACTGCAGCACGGTTCGTCCCAATTGTAAGTCGGGGCGGTGGCAGTGGCCCAGTCCGGCGACGGACTTCGTCGGTTCAGAGGCCAGTTTTCCGACGTTTTTACATCGCTGAGAACCACTCGACACTTGAACATCGACGGCACATCGTTGCAATTATAAACGACGTTACTGACGGGCTCTTCTTCGGTTTCGTATTCGCTCACCGAAGTTACATTGTCGGCCTCCGCCTCTTCTTCATCATCGTCGTTTTCATTATCGCTGGCTTCGGCGTCGCTGGAAACCTCGGCCGGCTCCAGATGTTCTTCAAGTTGCTTGGTTGCGTATTTGTCGATTATCTGAAAATTCGAAACACATTATCAAACATTCGTATTTACTACTAATTAAATTACGACTGGAAACAAAAATCAAGATTTTAGAACATTGTACACTCCCAGCACTCCTTTATGGCGTACAAATATGGAATCTCTACAAAAATAACATGTTAAAAGCTTAGAAGTACCCAAAGGAGCATGGGGAGGTCTATACTAAATAAAATAGAATTCCAAATAGCAGACCCCGGAGAAAACGAAAATGAAAATGAAAGACGTGGTATACATAATCAAAAGACTCAAATTTAAGTTCGCTGACTATACAGTACATTCCAAAACTGATGGATGGAGCGAATCGCTATTAAAATGGACCGCCTACGGTCATAAAAGAAAACAACGACACCCAGAGGTAAGATGTGCTGACGAAATAATTAGAATGGTGGGATCAATACGCAATAGAGCAGCTCTACATCGTGGCAATTGGAAAAGGATTGGGGAAGTTTATGCCTAATAATGGGCAGTTTCGAGTTTTGCAAGACTTTACTGTGGAAAGAAAGAGGGATCATGTAATACACTATACACAGAACACAACTACTAAATACACGCCTGTACTGTGAATACAATTCAAAAAGAAAATTTAATTTACAGAATAACTAGAGACCTCTGTTCTTAAATACTCTGAGACCCAAATGACTTATCTCACGCGCTTTGCTGGTATTGGCCCTCAGCTTTCCAGCTTTCAGTCTGAGTACCTGTCACGAGACCTAGATTTCCTCAAGAGGATGATGAGAGCAAAGGTTCTCTATCTGTCTGCCACAGAAATAAAGACATATCGGATACTGGGCACCGAGTATTAGAGATCATTGCTCATCGGCGTGCGTGCTTGGGCACACTCCACTTTTTCTAGAATTTTTTTCCCTCCACTAATATAGTCACGATGATATAAAATATTATTAATTTTTCATTTTCATTAAAAATTAGAGGTAATCCTTAGTCACATTTGGAATTTACCAAAGTTGCAACACCGACTATCGAAATTATTTTACTTTATTACAGCTCTGATTCGAGGAAGTCGCCCTTCTAATCGGCGCACGTTCTATTTTCAAATGACACTAGCTGTCCCAAGTATTTATACTCTCCCACTTTTTTTCAATTTTTGTCTCCTCTACAACTATTTCTTTACTGTTCGGGTCGTTCGTCATTATTTTGGTTTTCGACAGATTCATTCTTAGTCCCGCCTTTTCGCTTTCCACCTTTATTTGTTTCGCCATTTCCTCCAGTTTCTCCACATTCTTTCCCACCAATCATCTCCGACCATCGAAAATATAATTTTAATATTGCTATCGGCTTAGAGCGTTCTCTTTCTACCTATCAGCAGGAGTGGACAATCCTGCTTTTGGCACATCCTACTCAGAAGGTCCACACACGCTTATGTCATAGCTCCCGTATTCTGTACTTTGATCTTCGGAGACAGGGGGAATAGCTTGCTTATTTTAAAATAACGTTTCAGTTGAAAGACACAATATTTCTTAAGTATCTTAACTCCAATGTTCCTAACAAACTTTTTCAAGGATTGAGTAAATACTTCTACTAAATACCGATTCAAAAACTACATTTTTGGAATTTCTGATCGAATCAACACAGGACGAAAATAGATCCTTATCCTTAAGCGATAAAGAATAGTTTCGTTCAGGTCCAAAATGTCCTCTGAGGGTATCACACCAACCACCAACTTGGAATTTCAGTTGGGAAGATATTCACGAAATTGTCGAAATATAAAATTTTTGGTAGCTCATATCAAATATCCCAATCTCGCTTCAGGTCCCAAAATTGAACTTTCAATCACGAGTATCAGAGGCAAAATGAACCCCGACTTGAGTAATCAATTAATGTATTCAAAAATAGGTTATTCGGGTCATTTATTTTGAATACCTGCCTTCAGCTCCATCCGAAGCTCCAAAAAAACATGTTTTACAGAGAAACATGAATTTTTGTTTGGAGTATTTCCCACATAAAGCTCCCGTTTTCCATTCTCCGATATTCTCACAATTTCAAAGGGAATTCCAGTTTCCGTTTTCCCAATAAAATTTTGCAGCAAGAATTTCCAATATCCACTTTTCCGAAGAAAATAACCAATAGGAATTCCTGTTTCCCTAATTACCGATTAAAAACATGTGTGTGCTTTTTAGGAAAGTACTTCTTTTCCAATTTTACTCTCAACCCGAGCCCTGGAATCCGCCCTTTCAAGCATTACTTCAGAGACGTCAGGCAGGCTTTAGGGCCGTCTTAACCTTCTTCCCTTCTGGCCGAAAAATCGGCCTAGGTCGAAATCTGGCGAGTTGCTACATGGGCTCGAACCCGGGACCTCCGGATTCTGAGACCAACGCGCTATAGCCAGACCCCTGATTAAAAACATGTAGAGAAAGCAAGAAATCAAGTGACAGTATACTGAATGGAAGAGTCTCCTACCGCTTAGCATACTCTGTCACTCAATATTCGATAATGGGAATTCAGTTTCTCAAAAAACAGTTCGAAAAAGCGAAAAAAGTAATTCCCAATTCTCGATTTCCAAATATTAGGTGTTTCCAGATACATTTATATTTTTTGGAGAGGGGGGGGGGAGGGAAATTTTCATTTACCAAATCATCTTCACGCTCGTAGCTATAAACCGGGTGGTAAGCGGAACACAAATCGCTATAATCCACACAAAAAATATTGAATTTATTTTTATTTCAGCAGCACGTCATGTTTTGAAGAGGAAAAGGAGCCTGAACGAACTTTTATATTTTTAAAAGGGAAGTTATGCTTTTCTTTAAGCCGCTGAAACCCCTGTTTCAAGCAAAAACACGATTGTGATTGTGGTCGATACTCCGTTCCGCCCCCTCCCCCGAGACAACCTGAAACCTGAACAGAATAAATGTAAAATTGTCATTCACTACTGCGAATTGAATCAGATCAAAAATAAAGACCACATTCGGAATGAGTAACCGAGAAAACTCATGTTTCAATCATCAGTTCGAATTCGATTGTTCATTTTTCATCAACTTGAGTCAATTTTTATTCGACCCACTGTGCGGCGAAGAGAGGAAAATCGACTTCTTTTTTTTTACTAATTTGTATTCCGCTGGGAATTTAGCTCTCCAACCACAAGCGTAAAGATAACTCTTTAAATTTTCAAGTACGAATTCTTATTTTTGTTGACAAAGTTGAATGCCGGATGTAAAATGTTACCAGATATTCGAAATCAGCAAGCTAGAAAAACAGGGACGTACCTAAGTTTTTCGGGGGCAGGGAGAGGGTAAACTGTGAAAGTCCCAACTGACTCAACTCAGAATTCCCAAGTATCAAAGCAAAAAAAAAACCTTTTGACCTGTTGAATTTTTCCAACTGACTCAACTCAAAATTACCAAGTACCAAAGCAAAAGAATAAAAACCGAAAAACCTTCCGCCTTGTTAGGTTTTCCCAACTTCTCAACTCAATTCCCAAGTATCAAAGCAACAAAGAACCTTCCAACTTGGATTTTCCCAACTCGTCTGACTGAAATGGTAAATTTTCCCTACTGCTGAGTAAAAAATTCTTACGAGGGGAAGGGGGATGAGTTGCCCCTCCCCCGCCTCCTGTCGGTACGTCCCTGCAGAAAAGCCTTCATTTCGATACTTTACCAAATTTCCAAATTAGGTTGCTGTGTAAAAGTTCATTTGACCCGACATCGTGGGAAGAGGGGATCCAAAACTGTATTAAATGCCCGAAGTCAGTGACCAAAGGAACTCCTACTTCGATACGCGATTCAATTTTTCAAACCACGTTTATTCTTCCAACTGGTGGAACAAAACATTAATTTTGAGCCTCTAGTCAAAGCTGGATCCAGAGTTTGAAAAAATGTCGACCCAATCACCCATTTCGACAGTTCACTGGGTAACTTCTTACTTGAAATTACTAGGTTGGTGAAACGTTGGATCGGTACCGCGGCTACCTGAGATCTTTCTAAGAGTTCAGGACACGTTTCTCATGCATCCTAACTCGGAGGGTCCTCTCTAAAACAGAACGTTTTATTTATAAAACGATACAGAAAATACGAGACAATCTAATCATGCTTTACGCAGCAGTTTGAGCCCTTCAGATCGCATTCATCTTTAGGAGTCTTCTGAGTTATTGGTCATGCTACCCAAGCGAGACTAGCGTAAAACGGTCTAGCATGATTCTGCTCGATTTGCAAGTCTCTATCTTCGCTGAAGAGATCTTGGTCCTGCGGTTACCACCAAAACTTTAAGACTATCAATTCGGAACATACACTCAGATCGCATTCGAATTTAATTCTCAATTTCGACAATGCTACAAAAATATTTTCAAGCAAACGTCGTTTCCCTGGATTCGCCTCTTTTTCAAATATTGCAGAAATTTTCAACCGGAGCCAATTCCCTTTTAAGAAGTAACCTTTGTTTCTAAGAGTACAATTGTTTTAGGAAACCTTACTGTTCACAAAAACAATTGTTACCGACAGCCTACAACGAATATCTAGTTTTTCGTCATTCTAAAAGAGACTGTATGCGGTAGGTGGCGCATATACGGACAGAATCTAAATTGCGGACAGACTGAATTATCTAGCAGAGTAACCAGCTGTGTACAGTCATAAATATGCGAATTCAAATTGTACCAACACTTGTGCAAACGTAATTCTTGCACATATCGAGCTAATTTCAAAACTACATCTACGTTTTAGGCGAGCCATCGCAGAAATTTCGGACAAGTAACCAGCACATGGCCTAATTCTGTAAGGCAGACACCTTACATGGGGATGCGACATCCTACAGACAAGCTCTTTTCACACGAGCTCCATCAGAACTCCTTCCATCGCAAAACCATTTTGTACCATTTAACGTACCTCATCTATTCGGTTGCCGTACAATCGTTTATTCTCTTCGAGTTTTTGCTTCAGTTCGGTGCTCTCAGTGGCCGGATCGATCGCATCTTCGGGTAGATACGAGATGATGGCTTCGTGAAAATCGTACTGTCTCTGCAGTTTTAACGTTTCACCAAGCTCTCTAAACGCGATTTCAGCTGTTAAAGAGATAAATTCACGAATATCAGTATTGATACCAATCACACTAACACCCTGATTAGCAAAGGAAGAGAAGGGGCTGGAGACAGTTGATCAGAAAATAAGTTCGAATCCCAATCAAGTTTAAAGAAACAATGCCGGACTGAGACCGACAATGGCAACATGATTTCTTCACAAGACAAAAGCAGAACGCACCTGTTCTTTGCATTTCACCGGCAGAAAGACCCAACTTCTTTTTATCGTTGACTGCCTGGACGACCACGAGTACATCACGGAAGTCCGGAAATGCTTTTCGACTATTATAGAACCTCTCGATAGCTCGGTTCACGGCAGGGATCTTCGTACCTGGAATACGAATTTATATAGCAAAGGCACAACTGAAGTCAAAGTAAAACACAGTATTCCTATCGTACCTGAAAATTTGATAGTTTTAAACGAACTCTCAACACCAGATTTACTACGAAGTTCGCCGATCTTATTGAATATTTGACATAAGCGTTCTTTGTACCTACAACAGAATCATTCAATCAGATCGATCGTATCCAAAAATAGGTGACATCGATTATGCCATAGTTACTTTTGAATTTCGCAGGAGAGTTGCTATTAGCCTTAAATCTGTTTTACTGGAGAAAAAGTCATTAAGAATGCTATGTTCCGAGTTACCCACCCAGTACAGAGGATAAATAACTTCGTCGATTAGCCTGAGCAGTCAGGAAGGTTCTTCTGTCAGTCCACAAAGCCTCTAACTCCAAAAAACTCTTCGCCGCCCCTAACTCCCTCCGATACCAGCTTCGCTCGAGTTGACCTTCTTCAGAGCATCGCTATATTGAGTGGACAGATCTGTTTTAAAATGTATCGAATGTTTCAGTTGAGCAACCCGTCTGGTTTTATGAATAATAACGAGTGGAAGAGTGGGGACCAGATTTATAGTATTATTGTCTGCCTGTACCTATGTCTACCTTTTTCATCTCCTTGATTACCTACTCGTCAGCTTGTTTTCGGTCTTTCTTAGATTTCAATTATGTTCAGTCAGTTTTCATTTACATTGTATTGGTCGTTTTGGTCCGGACTCACTTTTTTGTCATTTTTGATCAGATTCAGTCCCTCTTTTTTTTTGACCAAGTTGTTTATCGTATATTTATTCAAATTACTTTTCATCATATTTGATCTTTTTTATCGGACTTGGTTATTCTTACTTCTGGGATGTCGGTCAGTTTTGACCTGTTTGTTACATTTAGGTTCTTGGTTTTGGGTTTTCAATTTGCATAGGGCTATTTGGTCCACTTTGAGGGCTGCTGATCAGCATTGTGTAGTTCGTCAAGTTTTAGAGATTTAATCAATTTTAGGGTACTCTCTATGCTAGGCTGTTCGTCAGGATACTATTCCGGTAATTTCTGGTCCCTTTTAGTCCAGTTTAGTTCAGTCGCCTTATGTATGTTGTTTTCTATCAGTCGGCCTATCTAGTGTCTGTTCGTTTTCTCTGCAGTCGGTCTCCTTGTTGTCTCCCTGATGGCATGACCAACCCTGTTTCTATGTCCAGGTATCTTTCGATCTAACTGTCTGACGATTTCTCAGCGGATCCTCAGCTAACACATTTGCACCAATCATTGTACGGTTATCTCAGACTTAAGCAACTAGCCTAACGTTTTTCTGGTGGGAGAAGAGGGTGTCAAGATTTTAGTGTTTTCTGTTTTTCTCTCTGGGTACATACATGCCTTCCTCGATCACGTACTTGCCCATGTCACCGTTTCCTGTCTCACTAGCTGTCCCAACAGTCTAATATATTGTCTTGATCTTGAAGCGATAGCGTTGTCTACGGCATTTTTCAGCTTATTCAGAAATGCAATCCAACCCAGCGTTGTTCTCTTGACGAAAGGAGGTAGTTTTGCAATACCTCGTGTTTACTAGTTTTCCTTTCGTCTACCCAACCATTCGTCTTTTTGTACATGGCCTGCCCGTTTGCAAGCCTAACTTGACCTGTCGAGCTGAATAACGAAATAACAGACGTGCCCTCGTAATTTTCTGAATTTTCAAGGAGGCAACCGACAGTCTTTCCTGATGAGGACAGGGAGGCAGGGCCATGCTTTTACATTAAAAATTGTTTACCTGGAAACTTGAATATACGCTGAATTCTCCTCATCGCTGGAATTCATGTCAACTTCTTTTTTCTCCAAATAGGCGATTTTTGCATTTATTTTCTGATATAATCAAAAACATAAACCAGTGTATCAATGAGCTACTTAATAAATAATCGTTCGTGGTTCCGTTAATTTAATTTAACGTTAATTACCGCCATAGTTTTCGTGAGTTTCTCAATATGGGCAACTGTTCTAGGATCCAGAGTTGGTCCGTTTTCTCTTGGCTCAGCAGCAGTTGCTGATGAAGTTCCAGGCTGACTTTCCCTAGAATTTTGATCAACCTCAGAAACAGCAGAAGTTTCTGGCTGCCTTGCTTTCGATGCCTTTGAATTTTTCTTTTTAACCTTAAAAATAGAAACACAATTAAAAGAGAATCGAAAGACCTTCCACAATGGCCGCGAAATCTCATTAAAATTGATTTGTGAACCCTAAGGTTCTAAATTCAGTACAAAGTAATTAGGATCGATGATAGAGGGGCGTATGGCGATGCACGCATGCCAAATTGGCCCCGGGAACACCGCATGCCCTATCCTGGAAACGCCACGAATGGGCCTGCGTCAGAATAGGGGGGATAAGGTAATTAGGATACAACAAACACTACAAGAATATAACGGAACATACGGAATAATACTTCAGTTCATCGTAAACGTGTTTTATTTCACTCCACGGTTCCTTGTTCACATGCTTCATGGCTTTATTCATCAAATTCTGGAAGAGCTGTGACGTTGTGAACGGTGGGTCCGATTCGTTGAATCCTTTCCATAATTTTTTTACGGCGCGATCCGTATCGTCGGGGGAATCTCCAGCATTCTCTTTGAATTTTTCAATGAACTAAACATAAACAAGGCTGCGTTAAATTTCAAAGAAACCGAAAGTAAGATTTGACACCAGTGATCGATAAGACTCAAATCACAATTTTCCCTCGTCTTGTCATCTCGGGGGGGGGGGCAATACGATGAAGAAGAATAAATTTGATTTTACTCATAAGGCAGGACCAATAACATGCGTTCCTCATAATTAACATGGAGTGATATTTTGATATTTAGAAATACCAACCAGGACCGGTATTCCACTGACGAAGTGCGACGAGATGGAAATGCGCGCGTACTTCGTTAGTGGAATACCCGCCCAGAACCCAGGGAGCACCAGGATTTAACTTTTTGAACACTATACATGGTGGGCATTAAAGTTGTAAAATGGAGGCTTCTTCTAACGTTACTTGGTGACATATAGCAACCGCACTACTACATATACAGTTGAGAACCATGTGATCTAGAACAATGACGATGACTGATTCTAGTGACTCTAGGACGTAGGCACTTAAGTACACGTGACATCAAAAACGCTACAATTCACGCGTTTTTAAATCGTTGCCAGATCATGAGCGGCACAGAACTCCAAATATAGAACACTCCAGCCTCGCTTAACGAATATATTTGCACAACACAAGAGAAGATACTTTCCAACGATCACATTGCTGACTCAGCTCATGCTGAACGGAATTGCTGATGAAGGTAAGTATAGAAATGACCTGGGTAGTTACTTACACTCTCGAAGATACTTCTGCCGTTGACAACTGGTTTCAGTTCCGCTCGTTTTTTGGTCACCTCATGAGTTTCGAGTTTAACCGCCTTGATAGGTGGTTTGGTATCCATTTTCTGAGAACATTCACAACAGGAGGAATAATGAAGTTTTATAGGCTCGAAGAATACCTCGTCAACACTCGACCTCGTATTAATTACACAAAAACTGGTGAATTAACTGACGTAACTACTGAACAACAGGTCAAGACAAACTGATAATAGATTCAGCTGGATCTGAACTTCTCACAAATACGGAAATACAAAATGTTCAGAACTTTGAAAACAAACCTGTACATCATCATTGTCAGACGAATCTATTGTAATACAATCATCAGACATCGCGCCAAAAAGCAATCAAGTTTTTAAACAAGATTAGTATCGAAATTCTCGCATTTTGCACTGAACAGTTCGGAAGTTTCAATTTCAACGATCTTAGAAAAATATCTTATTTTCGTAACTGAGGCACTGTTGTCACATATCACAAATCGCAGCAATTAACTCGTTTTTTGGCTTCGTCATTTTTTTTTTCTTGGCAGCACTGCATCGTAAGGCCGATGGATAATGTTGTGTAAAAAAAAGTCCCTTGTGTGGGCCCCGCATTTAGTGATACCGGGCCTGCGAACTCGATGTTTCGAAATCATCGTAAGGAACTTTTTTACGAACACATCGCTTTCTATCGAATCGAGGCCTCAGACCTGACGAATGAGCGGAGTATAACATTTCATCTGTGGGAAAAATGTACCGAAGTTAGCTCTCCACGAAATGTAATCCGTGACTTCGCTTCACAAGATCTTGAGTCCGAAACCTTGATCAGAAAAGTCGAAGAAGAAGCAGGACAGTGATTCGATGGTTCGTTGACGTGATCGTCTGTGGAAATTTACGTTTCGTTTCGTCGTTCAATTATCAAATTTTTGTTTTATGAAATTTTTATTAATTTAAGATTCATTAAAAATATGCGGTTGTGTAATGTTGTGCACGTGTGTAGATAGAAAGTGTTTACAAATTTCCTAAAAGCGCATAGTGCGGTTTCGTTTCTGTCCAACCCGTTTTCGAAATTATAAAAGTAAAGTCCGAATTACAGTAGTTCACTTTTTCGTTATGAATTTTGATTTCAATTTGTTACCTCGCAATTAGTTCGAGTTTACAGCATTTCGCGGTTTTTTTTTTGCCTGTACCAAATTCATGCAACTGGAGGATATGAGTTGGGGAACCGAACTTTGGGTAAGTTAATAACTTCAGTTAGAAAACTCATTTATTATTCGCAGAGTTAATGAGTGTACTGATAACGAGTAGTATGAGTATCTAGTTTATATTATGCTGCAGTTTAGAAGTTCGAGGCACTCGATACCCTGTCCATGAAATCCAGAATCATTCGAACGAAACCCTGACTGTCCGCTCCCTTGTCGACCCTCGAAAATTACGAACTTGTTAAACCAGTCCTGTACTTTGAGCTGATAGTTGAGTGTTGAAACAATATCGAATCGTGTTGAATCTTATCGAGTGATTTTCTCTTATCAGCGTTTTAAGAATAACAAGCCAACGATGTTTGATTCCTTGGTTACACGAACGTGGATTCTTATTTATGTTACGTGCATTCCTCTGCTGGTGGTGCATGCATTGCATTTGTAAGCAGTTGATAACGTGGGTAGAGTTTGACCCTTTGGGGAGGGGGTGGGAACCAAAAATTCGGGTCTTACGCCGTGCCTCCGAGCACCGACAACGGAGGAATGTGATGCAAGTGCATTTGTTCATCCCGGGGTTTATTTTGATTACAGTCTACTGCATTCGACTTATCGATTTTTTAATCAAATACCCTGGGGTAAGGCTGTGAGTCACAGTTTTGTGGGCTGGGGTGTGGCGTTTCAGTCTTATTCGCTTCTTTGGTTGCATGCGCGAACGTCTAGCAAGAGATAGTTACATCTGCTGTTAGTTTTTCTCTTGCGTTCGTCTTCGTGCGTCATTTAATGCACTTCTCAGTGTCGTATCGTCACGTTCTACCGCAAGACCTTCGTGATATTCACGAGTTGAATGATACAAAATCGCGATGAAATTGGACGTTCATTAAAGTTTCTTTATTCCAACTGTCTCCAAATCGAATAGAAATGGCTAGAACTGGCTTTACCTGTTTCGCGGTTTCAGCTGAAAGAATGTTCTCGATGTTTTACCTACCCCAGGGGGTTGGTAAAATGAACCAGCGAGCATGCTAGCGGTGTTGAAACGGTCCAAGGGTGTACTCTGTTACTGAACTGGAAAAGTGTACAAGATCCGAGGAAATTCTTCTGGCCTCTGAGCAATTCTCGTTTCCTTTCTACCAGGATTTGAAGCAAGTCTAACTTTGGTGGCAGGAAGAACCGTGGTATTTGAGCATCTCCACTGAGTGTATTTTCATCCACTCTGGGCATTCCCGCCAGATTTAGGTGAAAACTTTCTGCATCAAATCGTCTAAAACCGCCCTTCCTTCTGAAAAAATTATTCGTCATGCCTTTTGATGTTCCTTCCTTTCGGCTAAGTATTCGGAGGAATTTGTCCTCTTTTGCTTTTCATGAGAATTCAGTGCTAGTAGAGACTATTCCATCTTCAATACTTGGGCTAAAGTATGTATGATACTTTTCCAGACTTGTTCAAAAGTTAAAACTCATTGAAGTGGTTCGGGTTGCTTCATGATTTTTGAAGCATGGGGTTTCAATTGTTCCAGACTTGTTTAGGTCCTTTCAAAGGTCTTACAGAATTGTTAGATACTCATTAAGACTTCTCCAGACTTCTTTAGAACATCATGAAACTCTACCAAAAGTATGAAAGACTATTTCTAGCTCTCACTTTTAAGACTGTGCCAGACTTGTCGAGGACCCTATCAGACTCCTCTGTACTTGGTCTAGAGTCTTTAACTTCCTTTGAAGCCTTATTACGACTCAGCCAGACTTGAGTAGCCGTAAACGAGCCAGAAGAGGCTCGAACGAGTTGGAATAACTTTCAATTAATTGTGAAGAATTCAGAAAGATCCGTAAACGATCTTGAAGAAGCCTGCGAAAATCATAAATGGTTCTGAATACTCAAAAAAAGTCGTATAACAGTCAGAAAGCATCTTAAACATACCTGAAATAGTTTTCGAAAGTGTTGTAACTCGTCCAGACTTGGAAAGCTTGGAGTTCTTTCAGCTTCCAAAGTCTTGTGACACACTTAGACTTGGTTATGAATTAAAGGCATTTAATACCAAAATTGAGTTTCGTTAAGACCATGGAAGGTATTTTTTCAAGTGAGAAGGTAAGATGGAGATAGAATAAAATCTATTAAAATTTAGAGGGCGAATAGACAGTTATATTCGTGTATTCTTTTTATTTTAATTGCGAAAAATATGAAATTCCAGGTTGCACCCCCCCATCCGAGTTTTGGACTTCCTGCGGTTCCATCACCGATGCTCTTAAGACCCATCCTTCATCCACCCCAGATAGTTCTTGATAAGACTGGACCAAACATCTATGTAACTACTAAAATTTTCAATATGATTAAGACTTTTTTTTAAAAGATGCTTATAGACTAGTTCGAAGCAATTCACAACTCTTCTAAACTCGTTCAAGTCTCTTGAAGATTCATTTAAAAAACCCTGAAACCCCTAAAGATTACCTTTGTACCAATTTCAATTTGAAACGCACCTCAAGCCTAACGATGGATTCAACTCTAAAGACTAGTTTGATATTCATTAAGAATCTTCAAGACTTAGTGAAAACTTTTTTCTTCCAGATTTGTTGAAGACTGTAAGATGTCTGTTAGTTCTTAAGGGTTGAGAACCCGTTAAGACTTATGAACTGGTTCAAGACTCTTGAAGGTTCATTTAACATTCATTGAGAATTTTCAAGACTTAGTGAACGTTTTTTAAATTACTTCCAGACTTGTTGAAGATTGTAAGATGTCTGTAAATTCAAGAGGGTTTAGAACGTGTTCAGACTTCTGAACTGGTTCAAGGCTTCCAGGTTGAGACATATTCAGATTCATGTGGGTTTATTTAAGGCATTCACGATTCTTCTAGACTCGTTCGAGATCCGTGCAGATTTGTTCAAACTCACTTAAACTTCTCCGGACTAATTATGTACTCATTGAGAATTTTGTATTAAAGACTCGTTAAATATCTGAAAATTTGTTGAGTATTTAGCCTCTTCCAGACATGCCGCAGACACGTTTAGACTTGGGACGACCCTCGTCTCTCATATATAATATAAAATGTCATCCTGTCTAGCCAGCATTCCCTAAATATCGCTAAATAATATCCACCTACCTGTTCTTTTCTGTTATTTGCGTCTCGACTATCTATTGTCGCCTGAAATCTCTTTATTCTCCTTATTCTTGAATTATTTTTTCCCCTTTTTACTTCAGCTCTCGCCAGCAGGTAATATTGCTTCAAAAATAGTTGACCGGTGGAAGAGTATTATAGAGACTGGAAGAAGATTGTAGGCGTTTTAAAGAGCCATAAGGAGTATTGAACTGGTTGAACGCGTTTTAAAAGTCGTAACCGCAAGTCTTAAAACTTGTATGAAAGACTTCTACATAGTCCTGAACAAATTTTAATGAGTCTCAAGTGATTCTGAGAAAAAATTCAGTGAGTTGTAAGAAGTCGTAGGAAACCTGAATGAAGTTTGAGTCCTACTCAAGTCGTGAAGAGTCTTATAGAGTTTTAAGCAAGTTTGTATGAGTTGTAATTTGTTTTGAATTGGATTAGTGAGACGCGCTTCTGCACTTGATTTTTTTTTTTTTTGAATGACCACGACTCCACGACTCGTTTCCCTAAATGTCCTTTACAGACCTTGTAACCCCGCAGATTCATACACATCTGTCTCCAAGATTGGTTTAAGACCTTCAGACTCAGTGATATTCTTCCATTGTATTTTTGAGGTATTTGAGACCTTTTATAATCCTTGCAGTCTTATTCAAGGCTCAGTAAGTACTTATTAGAAAAGTCTAAGACTTATTGGCTTTTAAAGTCTCCTTAAGACTTTTCAACGACTCTAAGTTGTTCTGAGATTCCCGCAGATTTGTTTAGGGCTCTTTCAGACACATCTGAAATGGTTTAGGACTTTCTAGGGCAGCGTTTCAAACTTCCAACTTTGAGTAAAGAACATTCAAATTCTTCCAGATGTAATTAAGATTATTCGCCATTTCTCCATACTTATCTGAAACGTTTCCAAAACAGTGCCGGATTTCGGTGAAATACACCTTGGTCCTTCCCTTCCTTCCATCCATCTTCCCTCCCTCCCTTCCTTTCTTACACCTTTCCTCCCTTCCTACTGTATTCATTTATTCATAGTAGAACCTCCAAAGTCCCTTTCTTCCCTCCATCCCTTTCTTTCTTTCTTCCTTCCTTTCCTCTCTTCCTCCTGTATTCATTTATTCATATAGTAGAACCTCCAAAGTAAGGATCAGTGTTCTCGAGTTCTTCTCCTGCCACGTTATCCGGATGATGTACAGCTGTTTCCAACCTTATCGATTCGAGGGTACATGTTAAATGGTCAAGGCATATCTCATTACGACGTCTGCATCCCATATGATTTGAAAGACGTTGCCCTCGTCTCTCGGGAAATCTGCGTTCGATATTTTCCCCATTCCAAGTCTGGATGAGTAATCTTTCCTTCGCACAAACGTCAGCTTCGTCTAACTCCCTGGCGTGTGTGGTTCAGAAAAGTTGGAAATTTGGAGTCGTGGTGCAGCGCCCGGCGTGCAAATTGCGTCCGATTCTCGTAGGGAAAGTGGAATCATCGAGTACTGTGAGAATGAATTAGCAGAAAATCGACTATACGTATTTATCGATGGTAAAAGTGCATCCATAAAATGTCGTAAAATGCGAATACTACGATCGGTTTTCGTATTTTGTGGTCGTCGGCGGGCACAGCCGGCGGGGCGAAGAATGCCACAGCGAAGATGCAAATATCCCGACGCGGTAATACAGTTTCAGAATTCCGCTTATTTTACAGAGAAAATAAAAAATGAAAGTAATCAGTCGTACGTGATCGAACTTCCGTCGATGGGAGAAATTGGAGCGAAGTTTCGAACATGGCTGTGATTTGTTTCTTATTTGGGTCACTGTGTACACATTGATGCTGGATGCCTCAGTTGAGAGTAACACACACCTCGAGTCCTTTGCTTCAAAGGTCGGTTTGTTGCCCAATGTTCACGGAATAGCGAAAATATTTCCACTGCGAACACTTTGTTTTTTCATTTTGTGCTCCCCTCCTGAAAGTACTCGGCTCCCTGCTGACATACCCCCCTCTTTGGATAAGTATTGTAACTTCAAATAAACATCTTCATTTAGATCATTACTGCGAATCCTTCTTGAAAGCAAGTAGAGATCAAAGGCTCGGTATGATATCGGTATATCAAGAGCAAAAAGATATCGAAGCTAGCTAAAATAAGCAGAGGAAAGTGAAGGACGGAAAATGGGATTAAAAGTACCTATGATGTAATTCACGTCGAAATCTAAGTGCGTTCGTTTCGAGCGTGGATATATTGAGAGGGCAACGGGGGCAGTTACCCCGTCCTGAGATGTTAATTTCGGGTAATAGTACTTCAAAAATAGTTGACCGGTGGAAGAATATTATAAAGTCCGGAAGAAGATTGTAAGTTTGAGGGTACTCACTGAAGATGGCATAGCAGCCGAAAGCGTTCTGGACTACAGAAGAAAGAAATTGTGAATTGGCACACCCTAAATATAGAATTTACCAAGTTCCTTCGTACTTCAACATGAACACTCATCTTAAAAAGTGCCTATAGGAATATTGAACTAGTTTGGGAGAGTCGTGAAAGTCATAAATGCGTCTTAAACCCATATGAAAGACTTTACAGAGTCTTAAACACGAGTGATTCTTAGAAAAGTAGGTGAGTTTTGAGAAATTTTAGAAAACGTGGGTGGAGTCCGAGCAACCTACTTACGTCTGGAAGAATCTCACAGAGCTTTAAGCAAATTTTCATCGATTGTAAAATGACCTGAACGAATCTTGAACGAGTTTACAAAAACTTTAAGGACGTGAAAGTCTTTCAGTGGCTTACCCGCGATGAAAAAATCTTTGGAAGTATTGATTTAGATCAAGTCTATGGTTCGAAATACATTGCCTTCTGACAAAAGGATTCTCCGATTCGATGTGTAAAACTATTCGACTTTTTCCGGTTACAAAATATAAGCGCCGTGCACTCTGAAGGACAAAAATCTGGCCTGCTACTGGATGTGGAGATTTTTTCTATGTTTTCAAAATCATTGTAGTAAGTTCATTCCCTCGTGATAAACGTATTCTCCAGTTCAATGTGTAAGTGATGGACCCTTTTCTACCACAAAATTCAAGTGGAGGAAATATTTTTCGGAAGAATATTGAAAGAGACGGCCTGGCCTGCTGCTGGATGTGAAAAATTTTCGTATATTTTCAAAGCTATAGGAAGAAATTCATCGTTTTCTAAGGGGGTTTTCAAATTCAGATGTAACTACTCGACCATTTCCTACTACAAAATTCAAGTTGATGAAATACTTTTCCGTGAGTTTGAAGAGAGAAGGTCTAGCCGGTTGCTGAATGTAAAAATATTTCCAGTATTATCAAAATATTTGCAAACAATCATTGTCTCCTGGCAGAATGATTCGCCAAGTTAATGTTAAACTACTCCGTCCCTCAACTTGAATTTTGTTTTGAAACTGGTTGAGTAATTACACATTGAATTATTTTTCTTACTAAATTTTGGAAATATTGCTAAAATTTTCACTTCCAGTTGCAACTGAGATCTTCTTCCTCAAAATTCTCAGAAACGTATTTCTATTACTTGAATTTTGTTGTAGGAAATGGCGAAGTAATTACATGCTATTGAGTTGAAGAATTCTCCTGTCAGGGGACAATGAATTTTTTATTAGGGTTTTGAAAATATAGGAAAATCGTCCTCATCCAGCAGCAGATCAGGCCTTCTCTCTCAAGACGCTATTAAAATTATTTCTTCAACTTGTATTCTGAAGCAGGACAGGGTTCAGTACTTACACATTAAATTGAAAAAACTTCTGAAAAATATTAGTAACATTTTCAAACCCAGCTACAGGCGAGGACTTCTTCCTCAAAATTCCCAAAAAAGTATTTCTTCAAGATGAATATTCGGGCCGGGCAGCGCTAGTATCGCGCACAACGATAACGGGACAATTAGTGAGCGGCGCGGGTGGCGGGCGGAAACTTTCTTTAAATCGATCGAAATCAATTTTTATGTAAGAAAGTAACTTATAGAAAATTGTACGCTCTACAAATTTTGTTCCCTTAATGCTAAATGGCTTCGTTCTCGACTTATTTTCAGATAACTCAATTAACATTCGAATAGAAAAATCGTCCAGATCCCGTTTTCAATTTTCCCGATTGTAGCGCTCCTTGTGGATGCTCGGCTCGAATTCTGAATGGAAATGGCCGAGTAGTGATTCTATTACATACGGAACTGAAAAATCCTCGTGCTCGGTGGGCGGGGGATGAATTTCTAATTATGGCTGTATAAATGTATTTCGGTCCAGTACGGGAACTGAAAAATCCTCGTGCTCGGTGGGCGGGGGATGAATTTTTAATTATGGCTGTATAAATGTATTTCGGTCCAGTAACTGGCGATGGTTTCTTCCTCCAAATGCTTTGAAAACCATTTTTTCAACTTATATTGTAGTAGGAAATATTCGAGTTACTGCTTATTGAATTGGAGAGTCTCTCTGTCAGGAAAGAATTCTTGTTATGGTTTTCAGAATATAGGAACATTTTTCACATCTAGCCGGAGACCAGACCTAATTCAAAATGCATTGAATAGTAGTTCTTCATTTTGAATTTTGCTGTAGGAATTGGCCGAGCAGTACGTATTCAATTGACGAATCTTGTCAGGGGTCTATGCATTTCTAACTATGCCAAATTTTCATGTTCAGTTGTAGGTCCGGTCTTCTGCCTCCAGATGCTCTGAAAAGTATGAATTGCCCATGTACTGAACTGATGAACCCTTATAAACGCAGCCATGAAGTTACTATAAATTTTCGCATCCAGTTGCTGAAGAGGACTTTCTCTTTAAGATTCTTAAGACAGTGCATATTTCTTCAACTTGAATTTTTTGTAGGAAATGACGAGTTATTGTAATACTAAACGGGAGAATACGTCCTCTGTTTTGTTTAGAGTTGAAAGATCACATAGTGGATCAAGTTTCTACCAAGTTTTGGGATAATACTGAAATTTTTTAAAAATATTTTGAATTTTTGCTTATTTGTAGTAGAACTAGCGGGACCGTAGTTTTCCAGATCAAGTTTTGTTGCGGAAATATGATGATGATAAGGTTATCAGTCTTACGACCGGTTTGATGCAGCTGTCCGTTTCTCCTTATCTTGTGAAAGTTCTTTCATTTCGTAATAACACTTGCATTAGACATCCTTAATTATCTGCTAAACATACTGGAATCTTTGCCGGCCTACCCAATTCTTTCCTTCCACTCTTCCTTTTAGCAGCAGTGATATTATTCCTGGGTGCCAGGGTGCCTCAAGTTATGCCCTATTAGTTTATCTCTCCTTCTCTTCAGACAATTCCAAATATCCATTTTACCTCCTACTCTGTTGAATACTTCCTAATTCCTCACATTATCCCGGAAATATGAAAAGCAGCTAATTCAGTTTTATTTTGCATTCACCCAATTTTCGTGTATTTTTCTATTCCACAACTTTGAACGCATTTTTCTCAAAATTAAGATTTCACATCCTCAAACTTGAGTTGCTTTTATTTCAGTCTGTATTGAAGTTAGAGACTTGATTTTTTTCGTGTGAAGTACAGGTACATTTGTGTTCTGTTAGATTCTGCTAAAAACACAAAAACAAGTTCCCCGACTTATGGTACCTTTTCATTGAGTGCCTCACAAATATAGATAAGCACATTACGACTTTTCAAAAGCATCTTCTGTTTTTCGGATCAACGTTACTAGTCATGAAGATGTACGTACTACGTATTCGAGGAAGGAATCGCAATTAATTCGATATTTTTGATTGGCGAATAAGTTAGCGCGAAGAACCGCGATTCTGTCATGGAAAATAAATCATTTTTATTGACACGGACGGGGCCGTTTTAATTTGTGACGCCGGATTGACGACACAAGTTCGCGAGCAGTGACTAGAGAGTGTTGTTGCTTTGTTAACTTCTAGAAAGGATTTCGAAATCGATTAATGTACACTGTTTGTCAAAATTGATCATAAAATGTGCTTTATTGATTCGGTTCGAACTTTCAAGAACATTACGTGCTGTTAATTTTATCATAATTATGAAGTGATGGTGTCTTATCGAACATCAATTAGCTGATGAACTGATATACGACTATTATGGGAAATAAATGTGAATAATTTCTCGGAAGAATCAGAAACTATTACACGAAAGTAGATGAAAGTCGGAACTGGGCAAAACCCATTCATAAATAGTTGAATCTGATCTTAATCTGATGGTTTTCATATCAGTGCAGTAATGTTGAAAAAGTATTTCGAAACTATGTGAGATATTTCAGAATACAGAACTATTGTGACATTTTAGAACGGAACCAATATATTGCAATTTACTGTCGGCAAAGAACGAATCATTTCTTGAACCTTAGTATTTTCTGTCATTCTAATCCACAGCCCACCCTTTAGGTGTGGCAGATCCAGGAAATTACCCTAGGAAGGGCGATTCCAAATATGCAATTCTAGTCATGGTTTTTATCAGCCCTCTTCTCCTGAACTTTTAGATCATTTTCTCGCCCTAACAATGGTAATTGAATGAGTAGAATAGAGGAATACTTTGATTTTTTAACGATTCGTATTGCTGACTATTTTCTGATGCCTAAGAAGATGTGATGTTAAATTTTTTCAGCTCACTGTGCGACAATTTTTGGAGTATTTTCAATGTTCCTCACAATGGCATCTATCTAATTTTTATATTGTCGTGAAAATAGTTAAGATTATTCTGTCTTCAGTGTTCATATACGAATCTTTGAAACTCGTTTAACCCTTTAAGGCTTTGCCGAACTTATTGCTGACTCCTTTAAAGTGTTCAAAACTCATTTGACTCTACGGATCCTCTGGACTTTCAAAGCTGTCATACTTGTTCCGGATTCCTCAAAACTCTTTAAAAGACTTTAAAAGGCTTGTTTGAAACTCTGTAAGACATTGCCATTTGTGGAACGTTTCTGATTTAAATATGTTTTCTCTAAGAGAGGTAACACCATTTTCACTTCATGTATCCACGCCGCCTCGGTGAGCCACAATTTTTAATGAGACTTACAAATAATGCCAAAATAGAATTAAGGACCTTGAATACCACCGTTTGTATTTTGCATTGTGAAAGCTCAAGTTCGTGTTATGGTCTGTTCAGAAAGCAAGGAAGGAAACACAAACAAATTTTACTGGTGATATCAAATAAGAGGGGAGGGGGGGCAAAGAATTTTCTGGGGTGAAGATTGTGAATGGTTTGAACTTGGAAGGGGTATATATGGTGGAGCGTAAGGCGATGCACGCATGCCCAATTGGCTCCCCAGACACCGCCCCTCGCCATTCGCAACCCGGAAACTACCATCTCTAGCATATCGTCGGGTTGCTGGTGCGGACGTATTGAGGCTGGCCCGAGCCCCCATTTCGTCGACCGTGTCGGTGCGCGCTGTCCTCAAGGGCCACTACGGCGCACCCTACTGACCGAGGGAACCGCCATTGTCGCGACGACGACCTGGAATTCGGGTGCACCGCAGACGGACGCGCTGCCGTTGCTCCAACCCTTCACCTCCTCGTCTGGGTGCGTGTGTCGACGCAGGAAGGTGGTGACGGCGGGTGAGCTTCTCTTCTTCAGGATGGTACAGGATCGATGGTGTGGGCCGAGCTTTCTCCGTCGGCCCTCTGCCTCGACCACTCTGCCTGCATCTTCCTCTTCATGATGGCCGAGACAAAGGCCGACACCCGGTTCCAACTGCTGCCGCTCTTCTTCATCTCCGGAACCAGGGTGTCCGGCGCGAGACGGCTGATGTCGTCGTCTTCTTCCTTTTCTTCGTCGTCTTCTTCATCCGGCTCATCGCGTGGTGTTGAAACCGTCCCGCGCCTCTCATGCTTCCAGGCCTCACACTCGAACAGGGTGTGCCAGGGTGTGTCTTCCGCCCCTCGATCACAGTGCGTGCACACGGGGCTCGGCGCTATCGCCATCCGGTGTAGGTACGTGCCGAAGCACCCGTGGCCGCTCAGGACTTGGGTAAGGTGGAAGTTCAGCGCTCCGTGCACTCTTCCTACCCATCCATCGAGGTCGCGTATCAGCGCTCGGGTCCACTCGCCCTTGGACGAATGGGCGAGCGCGTCCTTCCACTTCCGAAGCGTGTCCTGCTGGATGACTCGCTTGACCCGAAGTGCTTCTCTTCTCGTCTTCGCTTTCTTCTTCGCACCGTATACCTCCGCTATTTCGCCGACCTTGAGTTCGATCGGCGGTATACGCGCTAACACGCCTACTGCCTCCGAAGAAACAGTGCGGTACGCACTGACACACCTCATCGCGGCTTTTCGCTGGATCTTCTCCATCTCCACTCTTCTATACGGAATCTTGATGGCGTCGGCGAGTCTCTTCAGTACGAACTTGGAAGGGGTGGTCAAAATTTTAAGCCTGAGTAATTACTACGAGGCTTCATTTACTGAGTGATATCCTGAGTATTAGTGTAAGTCTTTATTTGAAGGTGTGACAACTATTTGAAGATGCTTGACGTACTAGTATAAAAACTTGAATTTCATGGGCACCATGATCATGTGCAGTGGGCATTACATTGGTAATATTTTTAAGTATACAATTTTAGGCCCCCCTGATATTCAGTCGGAGAAAACGATCTCAAGATTTTACCTTTGTATTTCCCTACCGGTGGCTTCGCTAGTGTTGTACATGTGGGAGGGGTAGCGATTCCGGTGAAAAGTGGGATCCTTCCTGTGTGCATCGTTTAAGTGAGAAAAGTACCTTTCGTCACATAAGACTGTGTCAAAGTGTGGTCTTACGAAGAATCGTATCTTGAATATGAAAAACCAAAAACGGTTAAATTCAAATGAATCTGATTAGCTAACCATCGAGGGTAGAAAATGACCGAATCCGTCGGAAAACGGTCAAAACCCGATTATTAACGACTCACGATTTGATAAAAGTTTGAACTGAAATAATTGGATTTTACCAAACTCGACTCAGGCCCACTTTCTCAGTCTCCAGTTAGCGCTTATCTAGCGGTTAAAGTACCGGATAACTATTCAGTAGATGAAGTACCAAATAAGTATAACCTAAGGTTAGCTAACTAGAGGTTTGACTAGAGATTGAGAAAGTGGGCCTTAATTTCTTTTTGTTTTGTGGCTTCGCCTAGTCACTGAACGAGAGCCGGAAGGCGTATATTAGGTGCAATGATATACAGGGTGTCCTAGCTTTAGAAGACAAGCTGTGGAAGGATGTTGATGTACATGGTGAGTGGAGCAAAAAACTACGTATACTCATATGTGACCCCGGATAAGAAAATGCTCCGTAGATTCAAAAACATGTTTTCTGAGATACAGGGAAGAGAAACTTCGCACAGCCCGTTCACGGCCTGCACGGGGCCCACTTTGAAGCTTCTGCCCAGCCCCAAAGAATAATTTTTGGATTTTCGCATTATTACCGCGTAAAAGTAGATCTACCCATCTATCAGGACTTTCAAAAACCCAAAACTTGAGTTTTTGACACTAAGAAGGTTTTTCTTCTCTGAGGTCACATGTGTAGTATATTCTTGAAATTGGAATGACTGTGAAGCTCTAATGTTTAAAAAAAAAAAAAAAAAAAAAAAAAAAAAAGACGACGACGCATTTGTCAAAGATTTTCATCAGGACACACACTTCCTGTAAAAATGATTTTGGGGGAAAACCACGGAACCCGAGACCATTGCCAGAGATATGGAAACAGTGGGTGCTCTCACAGAATGTTATCGGACTGATTAATGTCCGATAGCGATATAGATAAAGACATTTGAAAACCGGAACATGGAAAGTATTCTTCTGATATTTACACGCATTCCAGTAGTGATTCTACTCGGCTTGGTGCGAGGTCTATTTTCACATAGTTTCTGTTTGAGTTGCTGAATTATTTATAACTAAGTACGTGAAATGGTTTGAGAAATATGTTTAGATTTAAATTTCATTCGGATTATTAGAACTGATCCAAACACTATCAAGTTTCGTTTAAATTTGGTCAGCTACTTACAGGACTTGATCGGCCGTTCGAATTTCATTCAAATTCGTTTAGACCAAGTGAAAATGTGAACTCGGTAACATTCATTCTGATTTTGCTGGAATTCATTAAAATTCACATTGGGATTATCGATGTAACTAATGAGGACGGAGTGCTAGGAGGGCAACTTGTTCCTTCACTTGTTTCATTGTTTTGATCCAGAATTGAGAATTCGATAAGTCCGTTGGAAGAATTGAAGGAGTGAAGACCTTTTTTCTACTTTATTTTGCTTATCCATTTGGGAGGAGGAATGAGTGGGGAGGGGGGCGTTCAGAAGATTGCGCTGGTAAAGAATTACATCTACATGATACTGACGATAAAAAGAGTTTTCACTAGTATAATATCTTCTTTACTTTGCCTCATTGTTGATATGAAATAATACTAGAAATAACTAAAAATACTGAGATAATCTGATAACGCAAGATGGAAGAACTAAAACAAATACAGAGAAGAATAGAACAAGCTAAGAAAGCTTTCTTTAGAAATGTGACATATTTAGGGCACGTGTAGATTTAAAAGCAAGACTGAGATTTCTTCAAACGTATATTTGGAGTATGGCACTGGATAAATATAAGACCTGGACAATGAGAACACAAGAAAGAAAAAGGATAGAAGCTTTTGAAATGTGATGTTATCGGAGAATGTTGTGACAGTCAAATGGATAGAGAAGATTAGAAATGAGAAAGTTTGAAGTGAATAGGAAGAGTAAGAAAAATAGACTATAATAGTAAAGAGAAAAGTTAAAATGATATGTCATAATATGAAACATCCAGGGATGTTGTTATTGCTGCTAGAGGGAATGGTTGAGGAAAAGAACTGAAAAGGAAGGCAACGAATGAGTTATGAAGAGCAAATAATGAAGGACACAAAGTGTAAATCCTTTTCCGAAATGAAAGAATTAGCCCAGGAAGAGAAGAGTGGAGAGACGCAATCGACTAGTTGATAGACCAATTAATATGTAGCAGTGCAAGGAATAAGGTCCTATAAGGTCCTACTTTGTCGATCTTAGTTTTCGACGTACTGCGATTTTTGTGAGTCAATGTCAAAACTGCCTAAACCCGGAGTCGTAACCCCCCCTTCCACCCTCTTTCTAATGGCGTTATCTGTTTTTCTCTGCGTTCGTCTGTTACAGATGAAAACGTGAACCCATCTCCTTTCAATTTTGTTATTACTGGAAATTAAACTCTTTCATTTTGTATTAGTTTTCTGAAAAGATTCCACTTTGTCGTCAATGTTAAAACCTATCAGCCTAACATCTAACGTCTTTAAAATGTTTGCAAAAATTCTAAAAAATAGAATGTTCAATCAATTGGACTGGTCGCAAAGTCAAGAACAAGCGGGCTTTAGACAGGGCAGATCGACAATAGACCAAATCTTTATTATCAATCAACTAATCGAAAAAAGCAATAAATACAACATCCCCTTATTTATACTATTCATAGATTTCCAAAAAGCTTTCGATTCTGTATACTTAGACTACCTATGGAAAGCACTATCTAGGCAAAGCATACCCTCTAAAATTATAAATGTATTGGAAAATATGTACAAAAACACGGAGGAGAGGGTTAGACTGGACGAAGTGGGGCCAAAATTCAGCATAAAAAAGGTAGTAAAAGCGGGCGATCCTCTCTCCCCGAGTCTATTTAATAGCGTCCTGAAAAAAGTATTTCGAGAGCTAAACTGGGAGGAGAGAGGCATCAAGATAGACGGCAAATGGCTAAACAATCATCGCTTTGCAGACGATATGTCACTCATTTCACAAAACGCGGAAGATCTCCAAATCATGGTAAATTAACTATGCAATAAAAGTAAAAATGAAGGTCTGTACATCAACACAAACAAACCAGTGCTCGTCTCAAACCAGAGCAAGGACTCACAGTTGGTAATGGAGGGCTCAAAAATAGCAAAAGTGGAGGAGGCAATATACCTGGGCCAAATAGTATGGTTTGAAAACATTCTAAACCAAGAAATAAGCAGAAGGAGGACGAATGCGTGCAAAAGCTACTGGAGCCTACAAGGAATCTTTAAAAGCAAAATGTCAGTAAACCTGAAGAAGAACATCTTCGAGAGTTGCATACTTAACGGTTCTCACCTGCGGAGCGCAAACGTGGGCAATCACGGAGGGGCAACTATTAAGGCTGGCGAGAACACAAATAGCAATGGAAAAATCAATGGTCAGGGTCCAAAAGTCAGACAGACAAGACAAGGAACACAGAAGTCAGAACCAAAACTAAAATAACTGATCTAAAGATGAAGTATGCGTATGCCGGCCACATAGTCAGAAGGGAAGAAGGGAGGTGGGGAAAAATAATATTGAAATGGGTCCCCAGGGACAGGAAAAGGAAGATGGGAAGACCAAGGACAAGGTGGGAGGGCGAAATCGTAAGCAAAGGGGGTATAGCGTGGAAAAAGGCTGCTCTGGACAGGGCGCGATGGAGGCGAGTAGGGGAGGCCCATGCCCAATCTTGGGCGCATTTAACACATGTAGTAGTCGTAAGTATAATAAATAAAGTCTGTTATTATTACATTATTATTATTATCGACGAAATTCGTTATAAAATTTCTGACAAAATGAGACCTCGCGGAGCTCAATGGCTTTATTTGTCTCAGAGATATGCCACTTTGAATTTGTAATTTTTCGTTTTTCAACCTTTTTTCTTTAAATTACATTTTCCTCAAAATCAGGTTTTTTGAAATCTCAACTTCAAACAGCCATATCGTAGCAAATTTTGGAGCTAGAGAGATCCGCAAGGTTTCATTTTAGCAGAAATTTTATCCACTATATTTATATGCAGGTACTCATAACTCGATATCAACAAAGAGAAACCTTATTCTCTGCTCTGCTTCCATAATCTTTTGATCAAAATTTTAAAAAAAATGTAACTTTGCTACCATTGCATAAGGCTATACACTGCGTTTGAATTAGGTTTTCAGAAAACTTTAGAGGGGTTAATTGTTCTCATCGATCGCCCTTCCACTTCGCCCCCGAAGAGTCTGGAAAAGGTTAGGCCCTGAGTCGTCGGTTTCATTTTTTCTATTCTGGACGTTCATTTTTCGAGGCTTTTGATTCGTGAAAAATGTAAATCAACAGATGAACTGATATCAACCTTCCCGCCGACCACATCAACATTTTCGACCCGAACATCCCCTCAGCCCTGCGCGCTAACCCGAACAACATCCGTGGACTGCATTCGTCGACACCGCGTATCGCGTTATCCGAAACGCGTGTCTCGGCCCGCGTGCGGCTTCGGCTAGTCGCGGTCCTGGTCTGGTGGCCGGCGTCATCGCAGTGCATTCAACCTGAATGGTGGCGGCGATCGACAGATCATCAAATCGCGGGATGGTCCACGTCGGTAGACAATAAATTATTTGTGCCCAGATACGAAACTACCAGAATATCAATGGAACATTATTACAATGCGGTGTTCGGCAACAGCCAAGGACACGGCTCTTTCTTGCGCCTACGGTATTCGAAGACACGTTACCTCTTATACATTTTCCAGCAGCTACAGCAGCCGTGAAGACTGAACGAGACACTGGATAGGCGGGGAGAGAGTGGAAAAAAGACGTGGCAAATGAACGAAACCATTTTTAAAGGTAGAATATAGTTTATAACACCAGTCTGATACCTGCGAAGGTATTGGGTATGTAAGTATACAAGCTTGCTGGTAGTAAGAGTTCAGTGGTGCAGACTAGTCCGATAGCTGTGTGTATATGTGTGGAGCTGTGGAATGCAGATACACACTCACACAAGAAGCCTCGTTCTTAAAGGTTCGCGGAATATAACGTATCTAGTTCTTGTTTGTATACATTAATTCACGGTATCCGTGTGGCTTCTTTTCTCCTCTTTCCTCCAACAGATTGCTTCGGTTCTTCTCTCGAAACCGGTAAGACAGATGCTTGTCTCTTCGATAGCGATTTTTTTTTGTTTTTGTTTTAGCCAGCTAAATAAGGAAACTGGTATACGCCGGATTTTAGTAGTCTAGCTCGATTAAGGAAAGAAGAAAGAAGGAAAAAACAACAACAAGAACAGGAAAACGGTAATACGTTGACTCCATTCGAACTTGCATGTATCGATCGAGTCTCAAGTTAAGATCGAGAAAAATCAACGTTCTGTTATCCGCATGCGTGTACGAATGGATGAACCTCTAGCTCATAAACAGTGATGTCGATTGAGTGAAAAAAGGGATAAAATTCGTTCCAATCATTCAATTATGGTCGGTCACCACTGGTGCCAGCCTCAAGATAAATTTTGAGGTTTCAAGTTTTTGAGGTTTTTCTCAAGAACTTGAGACAAAATCTGAAGAGTCCTCAGATTTACATAAACTGAGTGAATATGCATTGCTTCTTCAAATTTTTCACTTCCAACATTTGGGAAATGGAAAATGTATCGCCTTATGAGAGTAATAAGCACTCAGATTTTACACAGCAATAGAAATTTAAAATACATCTGTGGCCTGTCACAAAAAATGAGTCCTTAGTGGCATCGAAATGTTCTAAGAAAAAATCGTAAGTAATGAAATTCTCTTCTATGTTCTTCAGGGTATTATTTAAGAAGAAACGTGAAAAGAAAAAGGAAAATTTTTAGAATTCTCGATGGAACTGAGGATGGAGGGGGTAAAAAACAAATGTGATGAGTCCGTAAACATTTAATTGTTGAGAAACATAGAAAATGTGAAAATTTTTATCTCAAGATTTTTTGGAAAATCTCAAGATATTTTGGGAAATCTCAAGATTTTTTACGAAGAATCCTGGGATTTTTCAACAGGCTTGGTTGGCAGCACTGTCGGTCACACATGTTCGGATATTTCTGTGTAAATTGGGCAAATATTCAAATAATAAATTATCTTGATCGCTTCAATCAGTTTTGAGCCTTCGAAATTCAAATTCTAGGTCTCTAACTGGGATTATATCCGAAATTGACGGTCCAATCACCCCTATTTTGATGAGGTGCTCGATACCATTTTGTTTGAAATCCTAAAGTTGGCGCATCGTCCTAGCCATCAGCGGGTGAGGGGAGTTCCCCACTGGAGAATAAACTAAACCTTGCTACTTGAACATGCCAATTTTAACTGTTTACGCTGTACTAATCTTCGTCTACAAGTCCGGCATGCACGAAGTCGAAGTTCGTGATTCAGGATCTCAGATCCAAGATCAGAATTGGACGTAATATTAAATCAAAGAATTGACAGGTTAACTTATGCTAAACATGCGTTGAAATGAATTGGGGTTCAATTCCTCTCTCTATATTAGTCGAAACTGGGAACGGATAACTGATAACTCATTTCAATTAACTCAAAAGAGTTGACGGGTCTTTAAGACTCAGCTGGATGAGCTCAGAGTTTACAGAAATGAGTTGATAACGCATCCTCTCATTTGGCGAGTTAATAACTCATCAACTCGTTTAGTAAGCTGGTAATTCATAATTCATCTACACATTTAGTGACTGGTACTTATCACGTAGGGATTCCCAAAATATGCTTTGCTTTTTTTTTCAAGTAGATAGGAAATATTCATGTTATTTTTGCGATTCATAGAATTTCAAGAAGAATGAAATACTTGATCGAGCATATTTTGGTCTATTTGCTGCTTTTTAGAGCATATTATTCAAGAATATTTGGCCATTTCCCATCGTTTTCCCCCGAATATAATATTCAATTTTTTTCAATGTTGCACTATTTTTGTCTTCTAATAGGGCAAAACTGCAACATTTAGTGTTCGTCTGCTGAAAAAAAGACTTTTTGCACAACTACCTTAGGACCCTTTTCTTCTGCATATGTACGGGCTTTATCATTCGATTCCAATTTGGACGAATTTTGGATCAGTGATCTTCAAGATCTTGCAATTCTCATCTGTCATCTCTCGATTTCCTCTTTCAAATGATCGATGATAGTGGGACGTGTGGCGGTGTACGCATTCCAAATTGGCCCCGAGACATCGCACCCCGTATCCCGGAAATGCCTCAAATGGGCCTGCATCAGGATAGGGGTAATCAAATGATACTCATATATTGCTATTTTGATGGGGGAATATTTTGGCATATTTCAGGATTTTCACGGAATAATTTACAGTGTCTGCCACTTCCGGAAATCCCGAAAACCCCTGAAATATCCCGATATTGAAAATTCCTTCCAAAATCTCTGAAATCCCTCGAATTGAAAAGAAAACTCCCTGAGTATTCAAAAGTTACTGAAAAAACAAACTAACGTGGATTGTTGTGCTTCGAATCGTGCCCGATGGCTTGCAAATATTACTGTGTTGCAGGGAGCTATCGAACTTTTATAGCCATTAAAAACTTACACAAAGAAAGTTGAAGATAGTCCTCCTGCTTCTCAGAATTATATGTTCTTTCTAAAGTTCTGGTAGGCCAGTTTTTATTGGCAAAGCTGTACTTTATGGTATCTGTTTCCATAGGCGCCGACTAATGGGATATATTGGGAGAGGGGGCAGAATCAATGTTTTCACAGTTCTTAGGAACGGTCAAAAATCCCTTTCTTTGAAAATTCGAATGGTCGTCTTCCATTTCTATTTTGGTGCCAAAGTTATACCTTTCTCATTATTACTTATCATATTTTACTTCCTTTTTTGTTAAATTAAAAAATTGGTGGTTAAAATTTGTTGTACTTTTTCCATTTTTGAGTTACCCCCCCCCCCCCAAAAAAAAAAAAAAAGAAGCCAAACCGGCGCCTATATCTGTTTGGTGTGGTGAGACGTTTCTGAAGAACTACAATAATATTGCCTCACAATTTTTCAGTCTGATGATCCTATGTTTCCATTTTTGTATTCCGAAATGTTGAAGTTGATACGAAATGTTGGAAAAAGATTTTTATCAGGGATAGTCTTTTCTTCTAAACTTGATAGCCATGTGAAGAATGCCAGTGATGTTACTATCGGATATGGTGTTGAAGAGGCAATTCAGAAACTGAAACTCGTAGATACTTACCAATTGAAAAAGTTGTGTTTAACTTTTTTGAATGAATTGTACTTGAAATTTATCTAGAAATTTCCATATGATAACCCTGCTATTAAAGGTTCCTCTTGTATAACGCCAGAAATTATGCTTATCCAAGATAAAAGAGAAAATCGCATAGATTTGATTTTAACGGAATTCTCTGAGTGCAGTGTACTAGATTTTCATGAAGCGATAGTATTAAGCGTGATTATTTATCAATGTGTGGTGATAGTAATATTATTGAGTACCTAAAATCTTATATAAATTGGTTGATTTTATATTCAAGATGAACGACTCATATCCGTTATCAAATAATTTTTTAGAATTTATTAAACTTATTTTCACATTCGTTCATAACAACGCAGCTGTGGGAAGGAGTTTCTCCATCAACAAAGAATGTTTAGTACACTTTTAGAAGAACATCCTTTAATTGCTACTCGTGGCGTTTATAATTTATGTAAAGAAGTGCAATTTGATTTCAATTAAGTAATCATTGCGCCATCAATGATCCAACATTTTGGAAGTTCCTCTTCAAGAAGAAAAGAAAATTGAAAATTGAAAAAGAAATAGAAAAAGTTGATTTAAATAAAAAAAGACAACTGCAGCATGATATTAAAGTATTGGAAATTAAAAAAAGTAGCGCCCTCCAATCTGCTAAAGTAATTGAGGAAAATATCAGTTGTCTTAAGAAACAAGTAAAGAAACTTGATGAAAAATAATGGGACCACCCTCCATTCATTGACCTCCCTCATCCCACAATTCTGATTTTTTAAACTTTAATGCTTTTTCTTAAGTTTTCCTGGACATTGCAAACCATTCACTCGCTCGACTTCAACCCACCCCAAAAATTCTCGGTATTTGCCGGAAATTTACTCCAGGGTGAGTGCTACTGCTTTATCCCTCTGAGTTTTGGCTACTGAATTCGAATTCGGCAACAATGCTCCGTTATCGAGATACTATCTGGTCAAAAACTTGCTTTAGCCCAACTCTGAAGGTGGATTTGAATCGTCTCGAAAAATTGAATTGTACGTTGTGTCCTTTTTCAAGCCAAAAATTTTTCTGGGTTCTGCTATTTTCCGAAACAAATTCAAATCATTTTTCAAAATCGAGCTTACGAACATTTTCAACGTATCTCAGCAAGGGACCGTGAATAATGAATTTGAATTTTGCAGCCAAAATTGAGTAGAAACACTTGACGGTGACTCAGTTTTTTTGATTTTTGAAAATTTCTCGCCTCCCTGTTTTAAAAATTACTCGAAGATTCATCCATCCTGTATTAATTGCCTCCTCTTCCCATAAGTCTATAACTTCTTAGCTTCTTTTTTCTTTTTCCCCTGGACACTGCAAACCACCCACTACCCACAACCCCAGGAGTTCTCGGCATCTGCCGGAAACTTACCTCAGGGTGAGCACCACTGAGTAAATGTGCCTTCCTCGCAGTTGCCTTGTGAGCATAACTTGAGAAGAATAACTTGAGTGAAGTACTTAAAAACTAGAAGAAACGTAATACCCCCTGAATTTTTGGTCTACTTCACCGGATATTTCTTGTGGATTAGTTTGAACTTCCATATCATTGCCTCAGAATGGAAAGGCTGTATGTCCTTAAACACACTTTGCGAGATAATCGCATTCAAAGCTTTTATCACAAATATGTATACATGCTGTGATATTTTTTCTGTTTGGGATCTCATCGACAGTGTTGCACTTAATTTAACTAATTTCCCATAACACCTGATTTTTTATTCGTAAAAGATGCAAAATGCAATTTTTGGACATACTACCTTTTCATTCTTAGGTAACGATATGTCCCCTCTGTTGCATTATACACCAAAAATGGAACAGAACGTGATGAAATTCAATGGCGTGTTCTATTCTCAGTGGTGATATTAGTGCCAATCGTTTTCTTTTTTCATGAAACGTCCAGGAAAATTCAATTCATCCACCCCGCTTCTGCAGTTGGATCAAGACTAATTGATGATTCTTTCTGAAAATAATGTTAACTATTAACCTTTTTGGTTCTAGTAACTGCATCAAAGACGTAGATAGCTCCGTTATGGGGGGGGGGGGTCTAAAAATATTTTTCTCTGGCTGGCTTATTCCCTCCCCGCATGATTTACCTCACATAATTCTCGAAAAAAACTTGAGTTTTTGCTAGGGGGGGGGGGATCCAGATCCCTTGGTCTTTCCTTATCTATGCCCTTGAACTGTTTATAAGAAAAGTGTATTTCAATTTGAATGAATTCGTAGGTAACCTCCTACTTTCCGTTTAGGATAAGGGAAGGACCTAAATCTATGTTATTATTAGGTTCCTTTTCTACTCGTTTTTCACTGTCCAGCATACAGCAATTGGCAATACATTTCTAAACTTTGCACGAACAACTAGCGAATTAAAGAAGACTTCTTTAATGCGTGTCGGAGGTCTTTTGTGTAAGTTGATCTGATCGATCATACTATCATATCCAAAAATGATCGAACAGAAAAATGAAATGAATCAGACAGATTATCGTTGACTGGATCGATACTTGATGAATGATCAACATCACTACTCGTGAGTCGTGGTATTTTACAACAAGTGAAAAAGCATTTTTTCACTCTTTGCGTTTCGATAATACGAGTAATTAGGGTTCTTCTTGACGTCATAGGCAGCTAATGTAATGACGAAGCGATTATGTCATTGGTTAGCGTTGAAGACTCTGCGACGATTGAAAAGTTCAAAGTTTTTGCCTAGCACGACACTACGCTGATAATTCTGATAAATCGTCCACCATTCGTGGAGGGGACATCCTCTCTCGAGCTCTCGAGGGATATTTGTTGTGCTTGGCTTGACCTCGAAGGCAGCTCGCAAATTTTTCTTCCAATTTTCTGTGTTCTGCTGACATCGGAGCCAGCCAGTAGTCAACTGCGGCATCGAGTAGTCCGCTGTTTCTAATTCCGGTCGCCGGTCGCACCGCTCAATTAATGAATATTTCATAGGCACATCATCATTCCGACCTTCCGCCTCCTCCCCTCCCCCCCCCCGCTTTTCATTTGAATATATCAGCATTTATGTTGGCACTTACTAATTAGGATGGGCACCTGATGTCATTGGCACCGAGCCAAATGTAATAACGGTCAGTGGTTAGTCGACGATCATCGCGAAAACTATTTCGTTATCTTAATAAGCAGCGTGCGTGAAGAAAAAGAATGACGAGGACACGATACCTCCATGTTCGAAGATTTCCTTTAAATTGCAATTTATCCGCCTTCTGTACTTAGTCCACTACCATATGAGACCTCCATCGCTTTGATCATAAGTTCTTGGTGGTTGTGGTGGGGGCAGAGAGTGTACTCGAGAAATTTTACTGACCGAGAATTTTACATCCAAGTTATTTATGTATTAAAGTTTATCGATCCTGTCAAATATAAGTACTGAATAAATAATACCGAAGTTCGTAAGTAAATGAAACAGTGTTGATAAATTGGATAAAAATAATATTCATCAAAAGTAAGCAAGAAAGAAAAACGAAGAACGAAGTAGTTCCGGGTTCTGAACCAACGACTTTCGACGTAGGAAACTATCGCTGTAACTGTAGAGTGTCTGCTGGCAAGAAAAACCAAACAAAAAGCAAAAATTTTATGTAAAAGTATAAAAGTTGAAGAAAGCATGAAAATTGCAAATTTTTGAAACGCGAGGCAAGAAAATTTTGTACAATAGTTTCAAAACAGCCCATAAAAAGGTATCGTGGAATGTGAGTGAATTCCTAAGATGCTGTTATTTTCTGCTGAAAGATTTTCCAATTAGACAAGCCGATTACGGATGTTTAAGAGAAACAAAGTGTTCCCCGTTCAAATTTTGCGCCATTAGATGGCTTGCGGATGTTCCTGTGTTTTAACTAAGGGTCTAAATTCTAAGTGCAATGCAGATGTATTATAAAAGGCAGGCCTGTGCAGAGAGGGGGAAGGGGGATTTTCCCCCGGGGCCGAGTTTTTTTGAGGGCCAAAAATCTGCTTTTACAAAAAGGGCCCTAAAAACATTGTTTTTTTGCTCTTACCTACTTTTTAACCCCCCCCCCCCGGGCCCGGATTTCCTCTGCACGGCCCTACATGAAAAGTGTTGAGAAGAAGCCACCTGATAGTAAGAATTAATCCCGTAGATTTGAGAAGATGATTTTCTGGAAGCAAAGATGCATTTTTTTCACTTACTATTGCTGAAGAGTGTTACTCATTGCTTTTAAAGTTTCAGTCCAATGATCCTCTATTTCCATTTGATACATCAGGGTGTCTGACAGGTCAAGTAAGTCAAGTAAGCCAAGTAAAGTCAAGTATTTGGAAAGAGGTCGGTTAAGTTGAATAAAGTCAACTTTTTTTGGTCCTGGTCATGAAAAAAGAGAACAATCAAAAATTGCTGCAGAAACTTAGTTATAAGTTTGAATGTTTGAATATTGATTCTAAAAATTATTAATGTGTTCTTCAAAATTTTCATTCAAATTTTATATTCTAAGTGAAGTATTATTTGTTTTCTACAACATTAATTTTCATCACAAAACACTTGACGGTTATTTGAAGTTGTGGTTACCACTAAATCTATAGAAAAAAGTTGAAAATGGAACCAAAATGTATCCAGAGTCATATTGAAATGTACAGTCGGTCACAAAAGTCATCGTACCCTCCCATTTTTTCGTGCTCTCAAGAAGAATGACACTAGAAAAATTCCAAAAAAATATATTCTGTAGTGTACCGCTTAACTGAAACAATGAACCAGAACCTTTTCCGATTAGTTGAAAAGAACGAACGGAGTTCGGAAAAAAAGAAAAAAAGGCCTCACAAAAATGTTCGTACACCGTGTATTTTTCCTATAAGGAAATGAACATTTTGATTTTTACTGAGCAAGCAACAACGTGAACAATTTGCAAATACCTGGTATCAGAAAATAGATAAAATTTGGAATACAATGATTCAAGTCGCATCGTTTTAAGTGCATCAGGAGCTGAGATAAATATGGTACGAAAAGTGAAATGACAATTCTCAATATTGAGATTGTATTCGAAATTTTATCTATTTTCTGATACCAGGTATTTGCCAATTGTTCACGTTGTTGCTTGCTCAGTAAAAATCAAAATGTTTATTTCCTTATGGGAAAAATACACGGTGTACGAACATTTTTATGAGGCCTTTTTTTTTTTTTTTTCCGAACTCCGTTCGTTCTTTTCAACTAATCGGAAAAGGTTCTGGTTCATTGTTTCAGTTGAGCTGTACACTACAGAATATATTTTTTTGGGGAATTTTTCTAATGTCACTCCTCTTGAGAGCCCGAAAAAATGGGAGTGTACGATGACTTTTGTGACCGACTGTATATTATGTTGATGAACGATGTTTGAAAATGAGGTATTCGTAAAAGAAAATTTTAGTTCTTTATTTACACTACTCCAAGTTGCTACGTATACTACTGTACAAAGGTGTCTGATGTGCTGGTACTGAGGAAGGCGTTACCGTCTGCGTTTTTGGGCCCTAACTCAATAATCACTAGGGGAAAAGAGGTCAAGTAAAGTCAAGTATTTTCAAATTTCAGATATGTCAGACACCCTGTACATGGAAAAACCCATGGTTTAAGATCTGTGTCTGAGAGAAAAGATTTCTAGATCGATTGCATCCAAGTAGTTTTTCTCAGATATGATTCACTGACAGATTGATGAATTCCTGAAATGAATAGATAATTATGTTCACGGGGTCAGACAGTGTAAGTATGATGAAAAGGTGCATGTAAAAGACGAAAAAGATAAAAAATACTCAAAAGCCATACTGTACGTATGTAGAAAAACGCAGTAATAAGATGTGCTGTAGACCTTCAACAAATACGTTAAGCTCGGAATAAGGAATAATGAACCAGTGATCAAACAGATGAGCATGGATCAAACCTGGACAGAAGACCAGACCAGTCACAATGGTATCTACCGACTGAACTATGAACAATGCAACATGACATATTGGAGAAACAAGCTAACAGTTCAAAACAAAAAGAAAATATCTTTTATTCTTGTTTTGAACTTCTGTCCCAGAAACAAAGATCATAAATCAGTGTTTGGTAAAGAGCACTCAAATGACCATGGGCAGACTACAAAAACTTGACTGGCGAATACAGTATTCCAAAAATAGAACAATTTGAGATGGAAAAAATTACAAGAACTATTGGGAATTAACAAAATAAAATAAATACCGTGACAAACTTCAGCACCGAACCTCTAATAAACCAAGCAGACTGCAACCAGGCGTTGGACACAAAAAGCAACAGAAAATCAAAATTATTTTTCATAAAATCGGCTGACTTGATAGTGCTCAGATTCTAGAGTGTGCAAAAAAAAAATACTAGTAGCCATATTTGCGGGGAGAAATTATGAAGTTATGGGATGTAAAAGGCAGCCCGTCCCCTCCCAGGAAAGATTCTTTGGCAGAGTTCTAAAATTGACAGTGTGACCAAAATCAGTAGGCAAAATTGAAAAGTGAGTACTGCTTTATCTTTTGTATGTTGAATAAAATTTGTACCCCCCCCCCCCCAATAAAAATAGTCTTTGCTGAATCCATGAGTTACGAATCGATGTAGCGGCTGGAAGAAGTGGAGGTGGTATGATAGGGAACCGATTGCTTAAAGAGAAACGTAAGGTTGGTGACACCATGTTCTTTTAATTATGTAGCTTCCTGCATTCAGTTTTGAAGTCGTTAGACGTATTACAGTAATGTTGTTTACATGGAAGATAAGTATTGATCTTGTCAGGGCTGTCAAAGTTAGAAAACTGAAATGTAATATACTACATTTTCCGTTTAAGCTATCGATATAATAGAGGGGTTACAAAGATGAAGAGTTGGGCCGGTACGGTGCCATTTTTCCGGTCAATTTTGGGTTCTCAATCCGTTCCTGATGAGTGAGTTGGAAGAATTTTCCGAGAACTATTCGTGCAATGAAATGACCGAGTTGAAGAAAAAAACTTTACCAGAACCGCGGAAAATATTCAGTGTGCTGCCACGTATGGGTCAGATGGTCGAAATCAAAACTTCACGGATTACTTGATTACCGTTCGGCTTATTGACACGTAAAATTAACAATTCGTTTTAAGCCTCGAGCTTGTTGTAAAAAATACTCCACTTTTGAAATTTTATAAGGGACTAGCGGAAACTGCGGGATTTTTCTTTTTCCAGATGAAGAACCGAAGAGACCGGTAGACATTCTGCCTGTATAGACATTCGTGAGCACTGATTAGACATGCCTGATGCCTGAGGCTAGTATCTTATGACCCACTAATATTATAACTCGCAGACTAATTGGCCGAGGAATGTGTACCTTCGATATAAATCGGAATTTGTTAATCAGTACGAATTTCTCGAACGCAAAGGCTGCACTCTGCAGATGTAGGAGGAACCAGGGAAAGGAAAGCAAAAATGATAACTTGGATAGGTAACTCGAAGTCAGTCATCGACGAGTTCCATCCATATCGCAAAAGCGTAGTCTCAGACGAGTTTATATATTTCTTTTTTAAAGTTGATGATAGTGAAGACTTGCTATATATTTACTATGTAGATAGCGGCGTATTTTGGCTTTAAAATTGGACTAATAATTAATCGAGTGCGCTGAATTACCAGATCACACTAACTGTAGGCAAACCGTAACGAGGTTCGTGTATAAAAACGACCACAGTGCTTCATTCTAGAATCCTCTTTCCGTTTCTCCTTCTTTCGGTTGCTTTTTAACTAACTCGATAATATTACAATTGTCTATACGATAACTAATTTACTCGAAAATCGCTGATGCTGTTGCTCTATTTACGATTTACGACTGCGAAATAACATAATTACCGATTAGAGGAACAGAACGCCAGCATGAAATTATCGACCAACTTTCAAAGTATGGTAATTAGGAAATTCAGCAAAGCCAATTGATCAAAATACGGATTCGATTTTATAACCTGGATTCTCTTTTTTACGATGCACGTTATTATACCTTTGCCTGTCTTGCCTGTGGAAGGAAGCTGGTCACGAATTCTGTGGAAACGACCGGTGATCTGATTAATATACGCGCAGATTCGCGCGATCTATTCACCAATCACGGTCCAGATTCTGTGTGTGAAGATCCGAAACATGGCTGTCTATCGGCAATGACCACCGATCAGGGATGGGCAAGATCGTCGTGCGTCAAAATTGGTTCTTGTATTTTACTAGTTCAATTCGAAATCAAAAACTCAAAATTCTGTCTGGAATGGTCTCGCCAGCTATCCTCTTGCTATCATTCGCTTTGCTCGGGTCAGTCCCTATTTGGTGTGGCACTTTTCGCTTCTTGTCAGTCTATCTTTCTGACTATACGTCTGTCTACCTTGTCTTAGATTCGGAAGTTTTCCCCTGCTGTCGGATTGACGGCTGTGGAGGAAGTGAACATGCAGTCATAAGCGTAAATAGCTAAACTGAAGTGAGGTAGCTCATGGGGGGCTGACAAGTATCAAGATAATACTAAAAATTCTTTCATTCTTATAATTTTCTTTTTTTGAAGGGGGGTGTCAGATGATATGGAGGCTACCCCTAAGCCCCCTTCCCATTTGCTCTTATGCATGTGTAGATTTATCGAGTTTTGCGAGAGAAAAGTGTGTAGTCCGGACCGGAGCGAAGGTATAAGAAATCAAAAGGAACGAACGAGTGTAGAGCAGGGGTTCCCAACAAAAAATTTTCAAGGACCCCTTATGTATACAATGCATTTAAATGTACTTCAAATTTGCTAAAACTGTCGACTTCCTGACGAACGAAACATTTTTGGATCAGCTCGCGGACCCACCTGTTGGAAATTACTAGTGCAGAGAAAACGCGTGTATTGATCGATCTGGGTGTCTAACAGGTCAACCTAGTAAACTAAGTCAATTAAAGTCAACTATTTAATTAAAGTCAATTAAAGACAATTCTTTTGGATAATTTCTGGTAGTAGTCAATTAAAACAGAAGAAGAAAAAGTCCTATCAGAAACTGATCACTCATAAATTGATTTTAGTTCGTGAATGCAAATTTCCATTTCTGGGAACTGGCACAAAGTTTAACGAAGGTGAGGTTTAGCGAACTTGAACATATAGTTATTTTTGAATGTTGGTCATTAGGCCTCGAACAACTGGTTTTGGTATTATTGGCTATCTGTAAAGAATATAACTTTATTTTAAATAATTTGAGAATCTTTTTTCAGTTTTCAAAAAATTGCGGTAATGTTTTGAATAAAATGGTCAATTAAAGTCAGCTATTTTCACATTTCTGTCTTGTTAGACACCCTGTCGATCGATAGTGTAGTATATCTCCCCGAGAGTGCTAAATATAAACTGTAACTGACTTTTACTAAACTGTAACTCAACTGATATCCTGCCTGTCCGATCGAAGTAGAAAAAAGGAGAGTGAGTCATGAGAATAAGAAGAAGAAAAACGTAGTTTTGAAAAGATCATATACCGGATGTGCAGGAATGCAGAAGACCAAAGACGTTTCTAAGACGGTCGCATCATGCCAGGTAGGACACGGTCGGTGCTTCTGGTCAGGGGAGCCGGGCCAGGTGTACCGGGGGTCAGATTGGTCGGACCAGTGAGTGGGGCCTTGAACGCCCGGAACGGTTGGAGGCGGCCTGACTGTGTCATTCAGTGACACTGCAGGGAGAGAGTGGTGCTCTCGTTGGACCTGTCGCCAGAGTTGGGAACTCAGTGCTGCCAAAGTAAGAGAACTCAAAAATACTGGAATGGTGAGAGTCCTGGCAATCCTCTGTGGTGTGGTAGTCTTCATTGCGTATGCTCGCACCAAGGGATTGGCCAGGGTGATCGGTGATGCTGGTGTGCATCCTAGCTGAGAAGTGATGATTAGATGTTGGCGTGTTGTCCGCTAGGTAGATTAAGTTACGTACAAGTCTAGCAGGGTTCCTAGGGTACTCAACCGTGATTATTTCCCCTACATGTTACCTGATAAGAGGAGACTGAATCCGGCCTTTGTTCCTGTGAATGTGAGTCTATGTTGATGTTGAATTCTTACTAACTTTTAGGAGGGGTACACGGAGAGGGGTAGATCTGGTTGGGTAATGGTTGCCCCCACCCTTCTTACAAGGTTGACAGCGTTAGAAAGTCAATTGCGGTGGAACATGCAATCCTTCAAATCAAGAGGAAAACCAGATTCCTGTATACAGGATGTTTCACCAATTGGTCCCTCCTTTTTTTTTCTTTTTTTTTTAACACTAAGTCGGATCTTCAAGGGATAGGGTTTAGGTTCCTTTCGAGTAAGAAAAATTTCTTTTCCCTGGAAGAGAGCCTGAAACATACTATCAACCTCGGAATATTAAATAATAAAGTACCGAATAAAGTATCGTGTCGAGGTTCTTTGAGTCACCAGGGTTGCCAGTTTCTAGAAAACCTGGAAAAATCATGGAATCTGGATAGTTAGGGCAAAGTTATGGAATTTTCATCTGAATCCTGGAATTCTGATTCTCTGAATGACAGGCTAGATTTATGGCTTATATTCTATCAAAATTTTTTGTCAGTGAATAATCACGCTTAAAAAAGGAAACAATTTCTCTTATTATTCATATTATTTAGTTAAGAGTGTGGCTACGTGTCCATCATTCGAATTGAGGAGCCCCATTCCAAACTACTCTTAGTCCAAAATATGAGAGGCGTGGAAAATCAATAAACACTTGATGCAGTTGCAATAACTTTTTGAAATTTTTTGATACGTGGCAAGCCTGACGTACCTTCATATGATGCTACATTGAAAACTTGTTTCACGGCAGTGTAGCTTAAGATATAAGCGTTGAAGTGAAGCAAAGTCATGGATGGACTAATTTGGAATGGAGCCCTTCAATTGTTTCTGTGTGTAAATTGTGCCGACTGCTATCTGCGAAACACGGCGCCAGGCAGACGTAATGCAGTAGTTTTTTCTTGCTGGCGTTATGATCAGGATCATGAGAAAAAAAAGTCTTTCCAAAATCCATAACTTCTTCCCCATTCGAAAGAAATAATGGAATAATAGACCTAAAAAATCATGAAAAATTATTCTTCTTGAAAAAGTGGAAACCCTGCGGTCATTGATTTCGAATATCTCATCAGTTTTCTAAACCGGCTTCGATTTGGGTCCAAGAATCCAAATTTTGTACCCAAATGGGCCAAATTGGCTCGGAAATTTGAATAGTGCATCAAAACAAGAGTTTCTTGGGTCCCGAATATCACCTTATATTTTAATTGAGCTCTGATTTGGAGTCCATAAATTCGAATTTCTGACACAAAATGGGTCGAAATTAAATTGCGTTGAAAATCGAAAAAATTATCAATTTTTGGCGGTTGAAGGGGGGGGGGCTGATCCTAAATATCGCATCAGACTTTCGGTATGGCCCTGATTTTGACCACAAATTCAACATTGGTCCTGTCAAGGCGAGTTTGTTTTTTCTTTAGAGGAGGAGGGACAGGAGGGAGGGATTCCGAATATCGCGTTAGATTTTCCACAAAAGTGCCTTCGAATTACACTGTTGAACTGTCAATTTTCATAATGAATTACGATTTTAGTCCCGAATGAGGCCAGATGCTGAATATAAGAAGATACTTGAATTCTGTCACCCAAACCCAGAACTTCGATACTTCCCAAATCCGCTGAGTTTTGCACATAAATTGGTTGATTTTGGAGCCCAAGTTGTGGCCAAGTGGAAAATCGAACGTTATATTCGGAATCAGCCTCTCCTCTAAAGAAAAAATCTTCTTTCAATGCTTTGTTACAGTTTTCAAGCCTGAGTCTATTTTATTCCTATAGGTACCGGGTACAATATCGAATTTTGTGCCGAATTTTATTCCCAATGAAACTTCTGATTATATTATTCCAAAACAAACAGAAGTTCCAGAAAATCTCCATTTAGATGCTTTGCTCAGTTCCTTAAATGCTGATTTCAATCATTTGAAAAAGGTAATCAATCGATTTCGACATTGGAATGTCTAATTTTATCAAAATGATCAATTTGAAAGACTGCTATTTTCATACATGGATCGATTTTTGAAAACCAAGCCGTGGCTGAATCACAAGTCGTGTGATATTTGAAACCAACGATCAGAAGAAATCAGATTTCGATACCTATTCAATTCTTCAGTCTCGCTTTGACAGGGAACATGTTGAATTTGTAGTCCAGTTCGGAGTCAGATCAAAAGTTATGCAACCTAGACCCTGAGACTGCCCGAAGAAGTGTGTAATACAATAAAAGGGTAGTGGTTGCCAAAAATCGGTGCTACATGGCTATATATAGGTATACGAAGTATACCCTGCTAATGGATCAGTTCTAGGACTCTTAGAACAAGCTATTAATCGTTGATATGCCGCACGTTGGCGGTCGCGTTTGCTGGAGCGCGACTCTCCTGAGCAGGTTAGTCAGGAGAGTTTTCCATTACTTTCACCTCGGTTTTGTTGCGTTAGAGTTTTCCTTCTCTGTGCCTTCACGACGCGCGCACACACAGTACCAGTCTTTCTGATCTGGTGGTAACACGCCGTGCGATTGTAATGCCTTGTTTGTTGTTCGTGTGAACTTGCGTGGGTTACAGGACACGCTATGTTTTCATCTTGATTGATACTGTAGTTGCTGTGTTCGCTAGAATGTTAGTGGAAGTATTCGAATATCACTAGCTTTCCGGCGTTGGTGGGACTCGAACCCGAGACGCAAGGATTGCCAAACAGGCACGTTACCACTTAGCCACGCAGTGACTGAGTGACTTCTCGAATGATAAAAAATAGTCTTAAAATGAAATTATTGAGTTTGTTCCGAGGGGTGGGAGGAGTTGCTACTCCTTATTGGCCATTCTTTTTTTGCTCCGAATTGAATTTATACAAATAAGAATATACAAATGCGAATCTATTTCCCGACTAATTGCATTTTTGTTCATTGTTTGTTCTAGGTAAGTACCATTGGACTGTTCGCAGTAAACTGAATCTTCAGTTGTGCATGTAAGTTGTGCGCTTCGTTTTGTAGTTCAAGAATTCCGCTGGAGAGTTTGATTATTGGAGCGGGCATGTTACCACTTAGCCCCACAAATATTGGAAACACGGTGTCAGTAGCCATCCATATTTTACTCCAATCCATCAAGGCTGATTCGAAGAACTTTTACAAGGTTGTACGTACGTGATTATGTAGCTGGCATTACTGGCTTCTCGATGTCCTCGTCGCCGTTAATTCCGTCAAGAAATTTACGGTTGGTGATTACCCCATTTAGATAACAAAATATTTCAGTCCTTATCAATGGACTAGCATGTCTTGGTCTGGAGACATTCAACTCTTCCATACTATGGTTCTGAACTCCCGGTAATGTAAGTAACATTAATTTAGAGCTTAATCGTCCGAGCATAGAACGTCCATCGTGTTTGTGAGAAAAAAGATCGTACGTACACCTTTTCTGTGTATAAAGTATTAAAGGTCATATGTGTATAGTCGGCTCGTAAATCTTGATTACCAGTTTTCACGATGTACTTAATTCTTCGGTGCTCATCCTGCGCAATTAGCTTGTTTGAAAAATGTAAGAACCGTTATTGTCGCGGCTGATAATTGTGTCGACCAATTTTTTGTAATGTGAGAAATGATACAGACGCTGGGATCATATTCATCTGGGACATCCGCACCGGTTGCTGATCGGGTGGTGGTTTTCAGTATAACTGGCGTGATTATAGGGATGAAGTTTTGGTCTGCGACGTACTGTAAGGCACTTTTATCACAGAAGACCCTGAAGTCGACCACCATTGAAAATGTTGAATGAAAAACGTTTTCGTCAGTGGAAATTCCAACAAACCATTTTCAGATAAAGATGAGCAGTGATGTGCAAATGAGTGAAGTATACGCGTAATAGAGAATGCCTGTAAAAAATAACTAGAAATAATCTCGCCGAGTTTCGTCTCAGTCGAATGAGTAGAACCAGTTTGCCGATCGCCCGCGTTCAATTTTGCACGGATTGTCACGATATTCGAAGGTCACGATCTTCCACCACTTGGCGGTCGTATGTGAATAGCTTACAGTCTTGAGTGAGCCAGAATTCAGCTGGATGCTGTTAGCACTTAGCAGTTGCAAAAATATGATTCAACCAGAAAGTTGCATCGTATAATTCGAGAGATTATATTATGAATCAGCCTTAGGTATCTCGATTGTGTAATCATTCTGCAACTGTAACATTAGCTTATTGGACCCTGTATGTGGAGTTCGAATGAACGTGTAGAGAAGAAAATTTTTAATCGAGTAACCTACAATTTCAGCCACATCGCTTGCTTCTGTAGGTATTCGATGACGACCAAAGGTTTTTCAGTAAATTTTCTCGGTACTTGAACAGTTTGGTCGTGCGCTCGTTACTGCCGACAAGTTGGAAGTATCCCTTTTCAGAATGCAGATGCACACCGGCTAGTTCGCTCGAAGACGTCGCCATTAAATTGACTCTCGAAATTGCCCTTTAAATTAACATTTGTCTACCACTAAATTGAATTACATCAGACAGCTCTCTTCCTAATGATTAAAACGAGACTGGCGTCCATTTCCTGTCCTACCCCGGTACCCGGCGTCATTTCAGAAGAATTTAATTTTTTATTTTAATCTTGTCCGATTATTTTATGACATCCTTAGTGGTTGCTGTTTTAGTGAAAGTGGACATTTTCTCCTACAACGAAGTTACTTCTGTTCACGTCCTTGGTTATGGCATGGATCTGTGAACTCTACTGGGGTTGAAACTTGCACTAGAGTGCGCTGCAAAATCATCTGTGTGGGTGAAAATAAATGAAGTAGAAACGCTGCTATCTTCAGGAGGGTAAAAAAAAACGAGTAAAAGTTATTCTACAAGTAGAACCGATTATAATTCAATTTTTTAGTGATGATACAGTTAAATTTAGGACAAATTTTCTTTGAAAGTGAATTCTTAATCGACTTGTAGTTGAAGTTTCTTACACGGCTTACAGTAAATCATAAGTGATAACTTACACATATACAGGGCTGCCAACACTTGAAACTCTTTAAGTTTAAATCCCAATGCACCTCGCATATTAATACGTAGTTCATCTTTTAAATGGTCTGGGGATCTAGACGTTTCCCATAGCATGATAAAATTCTGCTGGAGGTTACTTTTGAGTTATGCGAAGTTGGGTTATTCTGATAAGTTCTCGTAGTGCCAAAGATGTCATCCCCAGCCCCACTCAGGGCCGGCAACTTTTCATAATCCCATGTGTAGCAAAAGGAAGAAAAAAACAATTTTACACAATAACGTTTTATTATCGTTCCATTACTCTTTTCTAATTTTACTCTCAACCCGAGCCCTGGAATACGCCCTTTCGAGCATTTCCTCAGTGACATCGAGGAGGCGGTTAGTGCTCGGCCAACTAGACCCCGCGGTGTATGGCAGTGCGAAAAGGGGGAAAATCTTGAAGCACGATGAAATCATTTAAGAAGTAATTGGAGGATTCATTTAAAAAAACAACCATAGCCAGCTCTGAAATTTCGACTTTGCTGAGATAGCGCTATAAGTTCTCTTAAGCTAGGTCAGGGATCAGGGTGTCTACAGAAATTGAAAAATAAAAATGAAGTATGCAGGACTGAAGTTTTTTTTTTTGTTTCCAATTTATCCTCCTCTTATTCACTGTTTTAGATAATTACTATCATTATTGAAAATCCTAATCTTTTACTACGAACGTTGATTTTTGAGAGGTGTGGTTTTAAAAACTTGTATTAACAAAAATGAAGGACTTTTAAAATTTTTTTGTTGAAATTCCAGCACTTTTTCGGACTTTTAGGACGTACTTTCAAAATTTAGGACTTGAAAAACTTTTCAGCACCTGTAGACACCCTGTAGGTGAACTGTCAGAGCGAGTTTCTTATCTTGTTCAAATGCACGGCTATGTTGGAGAATAATGGCTGTGGATACAGCGCTATCTGTCTACAAAGTCAGAATATCAAAACTATGGTGGGTTTTTTTACTTGTACTCGTCAATTTAGATTTTGAGATTTCCAAGCACTAGAGCAAAATGTCCATCGTGATTTGAAACGATTTCCAAACCACTTGGTGTTGCCATGTGTAGCGTTGCTACACACGCTTTTTAGAATTCACCGGGCATGCCTCCACTATAATCTACCTTAAATAAAAATCATTGGCCGTCATCAAGCACGAGTACACTGGTAGTGCAACGGGGGCATTAACCTCTTTCAGAGAGAAATGTTTTGGGAAATGGAAAATAGTTGACTATACGGGAACATCTCTTACCTTTTTCTTCAGTCGCCATATCCAGTGCTGGACGTTGGTGGCCGCAGTTTCTGACGCGCAATTCTCCTGGGTAGATTAGTCGGGGTAGTGTGCCGTTGCTTTTCCCACGGTTTTTTGCGGTAGAGTTTTCCTTCTTGATCTTGAAGAGTGTGCAGTCGCGATTTGCTTACTTGCCACGTAATTCACGACTTTGAGTAACCTGTCCACGATGTGCACACGCACAGTACCAATCTTCGTGATCTTGTTGTAACACGACCTGCGATTGTAATGCCGTGTTCGTGTGAACTGGCGGGGGTTGCAGGGACGCGCTATGTTTCCATCTCGATTGATACTGTAGTCGCTGTGTTCGCTAGGATGTTAGTGGGGGTATTCGAAAATCATTAACTTTCCGGCGTCGGTGGGACTCGAGCCCGAGCCGGAAGGATTATGAAGTGGACACGTTACCACTTGGCCACACAGTGACTTTTGAAGAAGTATAAATGGGCAATATTTAACAAACTTACTCTTCGCCGACAATATGGCACTAGTGGGCAAAACTGCGAACGAACTCCAAAACATGGGTGAACATCTTCTTAAGCTAAGCCAGGAAGTAGGTCTGAGAGCGAACTTACAAAAGTAAATAATAAAATACGTTAGAAGCGTTTCTTTCCAAAAAGTGTTAATTTCACTGGAAGCTTAAGATAGATTCCTGTAGGAAATTCCTCGACCGATCTAATGGTAATACAGGTTTTAGCAAAACAGCAAGTTTCCATGTCTACATTAATTTATAGTTGAGAGTATTGAATAGAATTTCTTTCGTGCTAAAAGGAGATAATTCCATTGTATTTTGGGAAAGAAAGTGGCCCCGAGGGAGGAACAACAGAACCCAGCGGAATTCCTACTTCGCATGAAATAATGTAAAAAATGTTGCATTTCTTGGGCTCTATAAGCACTTTTTCTTCTGAAATACTTTCCACTTTGCATTAATTAGTGTAAATGTTGCATTTCCTTGGTCCGTTAAGTGCTCTGTTTCTCTGAAATGCATTATGTTCGTATCATGTACCTCTCTTTACTCTTGAACCGCTGCTAAGTAGTGTTAATCAAAACTAACGCTTCATTAATTTACTGATAACAAAATTGTTTCCAAAAAGTATTAATTCCCATCCCGCTAGTTTGACCTGTCGAATGTGAGCACAGGTTATCATGCTTTTTCCTTTCTGCGCTCTTCTTTGTAACACATAGGAGTAGGTATTCCCTTCAGTGGCGTATTTAAGGGGGGGGGGTCCGGGTTCAACCCCCCATGGCCAAAAAAAGCTATCAAAAATATCAAAAATATGCTCATTTAACGTGTTTTTTTTTTAAGAATACCCTCAAAATTAAAATCAAACCTCCTCCATGGCCAAAAAAAGCTCTAAAAAATATCAAAAATATGCTCATTTGATTTTTTTTTTTTTAAGAAATACCCTTAAAATTAAAAGTTGACCCACCTCCATGATTTCATCCTAGATACGCTACTGATTCCCTTCATTTGTTCACTTATATGCTGGCCTCCAGTGCTAATAAAACAGTTTTTCTATCGATACAGAAAAATTTACTCAAGTAGAATCAACACTTGTTGGAAAGAAATACTTCATCGAGCCGTAAGGAAAACACAAATTTAAGGCTAGAGGGCCAAGAATATAAATATTTGGGGCAGGCAATGTCCTTCGATTATAAAATGGATAGAGAAATTAGTAATACACAATGCTTAGCGTAGTTTTTGGTCCTTTCGTTTTTTCACCCGAGCCGTGGAATCCGCCCTTTCGAGCATTACTTCAGTCAGAGACGTCGGGGAGGTTGTTAGGGCTGTGTTAGCCTTCTTCTCTTATTGCCGAAAAACCAGCCTTGGTTGAAATATAGCGAGTTGCTACGTGGGCTCGAACCCGGGACCTCCGGATTCCGAGACCAGCGCGCTATCCACTCAGCTAATCAGACCCCCTGGTTTTGGTCCTTGGAAACATTTTTACAAATCAGGAAAAAAAAATTGACTATCGGAGCCAAAATCAAAACTCTGGACACTTGCATTCTTTTGTCCTCATCCTGCGCTGCGCAAACATGGTTGCTAATGCAAGTGCAATCTAAGAAATTACCGAAGTACCCTGAGAAAGTTGAAAAGCTCAATTTTTAATATAAAACTCAAGGACAAAATTTCCAGCCGAACAGTTCATAAGGAAACAACAAGCAAGGATATTATTTATTCGATAAAGAAATGCTAATTCAAGTTTGTAGGGCATAAGATACGAACAAATAAAGAAAAATGGCGTAAGAAGCCGCTTGAGTGGGTAGCTGGGTACTCTCTAGCTATAAAAGGAAAAGAGGTCAGCCTGGTCCGAGATGGGAGGATGAATTAAGAGTATGTGGAGGTTGTGGGCAAGAACTGCCCGAAACTGAATTACGTGGAAGATAGCTGGGGAGGCTTACGCCCGGCAGTGGGCAACTTGAGTTTTGGGTTAGAACTCCTGTACAGTGAAATGACTATAAGGAAAAGTCAGTGTAATACCGTCCAGTTTCAAGTATTTGTAAAATTCACATTGAAATTGATTTGGTAGTTTTCTTGTAGAAAGTTTTTGAAAGGAGTTTAAAGGCGGCTGCGTGTTGGAAATCGAACTTCAACGATTCTAGTTTTTCCTTTTGTACAACATGAGCTCAATGTTTGAACACAGTGAAACTCTGCCTCCGCTGGACACAAGTTTTTGTTAAATAAAAAAATTGCTTTTCGCATTCATGTTCTTATTGAAAATAGCCGCTACCCCTTCCATAGATAAGAATAGAGAAATAAGGTATGATGTTCAAAATTAATATAATTAGAATGAAATGAAAAATCTTCTGCTTTTATTTTCACTAAAATGACGCAGTGCCGTATTACCCATTAGGCACACTAGGCTGAAGCCTTGGGCGCTCGATCCTTGGGGGGCGCCAAATTTTGAGAAACATTTTCACTTTTTTTTTAAATTCCGTTTTCATAAAATTACCGAAATAGACATGAAATTTTATAAAATACCGGCCTTTATCCGCCCTGTTTACAAAGCTGTTGATATACCCGCCTAGTGATGGAAAATACTCGAGCATTTTCTTTTTTTGAGCATATTCTCAAAATGCTTGAGCATGTGCTCAGCATGAGAATATGCTCAAGATAGCAGAGCATTTTCTATTGGATGAGCATTGCTCAGCATCTTCAAAACTTATACTCGTTTTATCTGTATAAATGAAATAATGATCGGAAAAATGAGAAAATGCTCGGGAAATGAGAAAATGCTCTGGAAAATGCTCATTCTTTCTATGCTTTTCCGAGCAGTTGCTCATTGAGCATATATAAATGAGAAAATGCTTGGGAAGATGCTCATTTTTTCAATGCTTGGCTGATCATTTGCTCATTGAGCATATGCTCAAATTTTGGAGTATTTACACAACGAGCATATACTAAGAATATTCTCAAAATGCTCAGCATTTTAAAAATTAGCATATTCTCATTTCCATCACTATACCCGCCCCACCATCCTCTTTCAGAATGACCATATAAACTATTAACTATCTTTTAATCTGGTCGCAGCGCCACCTACATTCTGAATTTCGAAACTGACGTTAACGATATACGTAGTGATGGGCGATAGTCAGATTTTCCCACTATCGATATATCGATAGTCATTTGGCAAACCTATCGATAACTATCGTTGACTATCGATAGTTTTTGAACTTTCCAATCTTCTATTTTTTTGGGGGGTCAAAATTCAACACCGTGACAAGTAATTTCTTCCCGGTATAGCACAATGATCAACAACTAATCAAAATTACTTGCATATTTCTCCGTTTACAGAAACTTAATACATGAATGAGGAGTTATCTGTCAAAAGGGTCCCTGACGAATAGGAATCTCATTTGTCAGGGGCCCTTTTGACAGATAACTCCTCAAATAATGTACCCTGGTAAAATTTTATAATCTCCTAGCCTTCAATCCAATTTTCTCCACCGGATAATGTACTCTCTGTTCTCATCACCGGGGGGGGGGGCAGTAGGAATTTCAGCCTAGGGGCGGCAAAAGGCTTGATGCGGCTCTGATGACGTCCATTTTGAGAATTTATTTGTGCTTATGGTTAAAACCCTGGCACGCGATCAGTTGAAAACGCAGGTCGTAACTTGTTACTCATCAGCTTATCATACTGCTGTTGGTGTGGACATTAGTTGGGTGCCTCCAGTGGGGAAAGGGGGAGTCAAACCGCTAGAAAACACCGTGCAAGTTTCTGTGTCCACGGTCGCGTAATCAGGTCGGATGGTCGATTCCCGCACATCGTTATCGCTCTATCGGACTGGTGGGTGATACCAAGCATAAGTGAAGATAGTAAATACATGTATGTAGCTTGTTCGAGTACATCACACTTGGAAAGAAGACTACATCATAGAGATAATTGGTTATTAATAGAAAACACAAACAACCGTGAAATTCACGATGATGTATATTCTCCGATTCTCTCCGGCTCGTTACGAACTTTCGGCTAACTTTTATTTTCGGTTCGTCGACCGAACAGGCGTAAATGAGAAGCTGATAACAACGCATGTACTCGTAAACTGGAATGTGCAAACACATGCATACCGAACAGAGAAAGAGAGAGAGAGCGAATGAAGAAAAGAGAGAAAGAAGGAAAAAAGAGAAGAAGCCGTAAAAATAAGATAATCATCACCTTGATCTTACCGGCGAAACGAACGTACAAATTCGCCGGTATTCTCCGTCTATTTGGTTCCGGGTATAGACGGGCAAGCGATTGACCTTTGAGTATTACTGCATGCGCCGCCGTCCCCCCCCCCCCGGCCAGAGACGTCGAAGAAGACAACAACAAGTGTAGTGAAGGATGGATAATTTTCCTCTTTTTCAATTCGTAAGAAGCTGCGTGTAAAGAGTATGTGGCCATTTTCGGTCGAGTAACAGATTAACTGGCTGACCTGTTTATCGTAATCAGGCTAACGTCTATTTTCACCTGAACTCATGCCATCATCGAAGGCATCGCTGCAGCGCACGTTCTTCGCCTCTCTGTTATCTGAAGAAGTCCCTCTCGCCAGTACTGGCAATGCTCAACTTTCGATGCGGCTGCTGCGGGTTGGTGTCGTTCCGTCGGCCGCGACTCCGCGTATATCCGATAACGGATTCGTGACTGTGGCCCTCCCCTCGACAGTGAACCAGGTATAAGGTATGTATGCCAAAAAGAAAAAGTTCTCCGCTCCGGCGGGCTCGTTGACCAGGTAGACTGCATGGGAACCGAACGACTTCGAGAAGAGGCAGACGCGTCCAATTATCTATCAATTTGCGGGTTACGTAACGAGGCATCTGCAGACTTGTAGAGGAGTTCTTCACGACTCTACTATTCACTAAAGACTCGGATTAGACTTTCTCAGGTCGTTGAAACAGATTACGACTCTTCACGACTCCGTAATACTTCGGTACGACGTCGTTGAGCCTTTAAAAATTCGCTCAGACTGACAAAGATCTCAGGACGTATGAGGGAGGGGGTAGTAGAAGCACGCTACTGATAGAAACGTAATGGATAAGAGAAGACTGGAGCAGATAGGCCGATAGACACACGAATATAGATACAGAGAGCTTGAGTGATCTCAGATCTTGTATCACAGCCAGGGTTGGGTAGCTAATCGAATTGGCTTAAGCTAACGGCTAAAATAAAAATTTCATTGACTAAGGCTAATGTCTAATGGCTAGTGAGGTTTGATTGGGTAGGTAATGGCTAGCTAACGGCTAAATTGTTGAAGACATCATGTGGCACCTCAAAATACGCGTTATTACCTTTGTAGTCTATAAATGCTGAAGAAAAATGTCTAGGTCTCAAATATTTTCATTTTTTAATAATTTTTACCACAAAGAAAACTTGAAAAAATTGGAAAATTCGGTTAAAAAGTAAAAACCACTTGCCAACAGATCCATTTGATTTGATCGGCTAACGCTAAAGCTAAAATCGCTGACAAAACCTTTGTCTAATGGCTAATGGCGATTGGCTAGCTACCCAGCCCTGATCACAGCTTTTAGCTCCATTGTTCTGGCCATATCAACAGTTTACATGAAGAGAAATTCATTTCAATGAAATATTGTTATTGTAGCCTCTCATTAGGGGAATAGTAAGGTTACGCCTCCGTTTTGTCAGTGTTAATGGTGCTGCACAGTCTGCTTGGACGTGCTCCGAATATAGGATATCGAATCAGATGGCGTTGACAGACCCTTCCCCTTGGCTAGGGCCTTGCCAGCAGCCCTATTAGTACTTCAAAAACTGTTTACCGAACGACCATCTGATCTGCAAACTCTTAATGAAAACTACTTCGTCATTAGATGCCATATACGTTGCCGGATGTTGGCGGTCGCGGTTTCTGACCCGCGACTCTCCTGGGCAGGCTAGTCGGGGTAGTTCGCCGTTGCTTTCCCCATGGTTTGTTGCATTAGAGTTTTCCTTGTTTTTCTTATCTGTGCCAAAGAGTGGGCAGACGCAGTTCGCTTACCAGCCAAGTGCTTTCTCAACATTGAATAAGCTGGCCACAACCTGCACACGCACAGTACCGAATCTTTCTGATCTGGTGGTAACATGCCCTGTGATTGTAATGCCTTGTTTGTTCGAAATGGCGGAGTTACAGGGCGCACTGTCATTCCACCTCGATTGATACTGTGGTCGCTGTGTTTGCTAAGATGTTGAAGAAAGTATTCGAATAACTCTAGCTTTCCGACTCTAGTAGGGACTCGAACCCGTGACCTGCCTTCCAGCAGAATTCACGGAAATCCAGTTTTTCCTGAGATTATTACTCTAGAGTTCATCGTTTCATACCTTTCGGCCTGGGGCTAATCGAACCGTCAATAAACATTTTATCTCCCTCTCCCTCATCCGTATGCACTGATAAGGGTGGTGTGAACCAAATTTTCTGTTTTTGAACATCCTCTACCTGACAAAAGTGGCTGTTAAGTTTAAAACTAATTTGTGTAAAATATTTTATTAGAAGATTTTGATTTCAACTGGTTGACCTATGACCTTCAAATGTCAAGGACTTGCGTATTAAATGAGGAAATTGGATGTGTCTCAAGAAGTTGAAGTCGTGTTTCTAGACGTACTTCTTACGATATCATAATTGCTTTAATACCGTTTTTTCACCATCGGGTGATTTTCAAAACTTCAGTAATACTATCAGTAAGCTTTGAAAATCATCTAATCGTGAAAAAGAGGTTACATTTGAAATCGGAGGGGAAAATACGAGCACGTTTAGAAATACTGTTGCTTAGCTTAAACCGGATGTTTCTTCTCGTTTCGTGTGCTTATCCCCAAAATTTGAAGCAATTGGGTAAACCAGCAGAAATTCGAGTTTTTTCGTGAAATTCCACGCTAGTTAGTTTCAGATCAAATAGCAACTTTCGTCCAATAAAGGATGTTGAAAAATCGAAAATAACAAACTTTTTCACCCCATTCCAATATTATTGATTTTCGAAATCAAATTCCACGAATGAGCAACTTGAACGATTTTATTGTGTTCGGCTCACAGATTTCTTGGAATACAAACTTTCTGGGCTTTAAATTCCCGTCACTCTTCAAGCCTTTTTCCGGGTCTTTTAAAAATCCATCCTGGGAAACACTGATCCTAAGTAATGAAGTTTCAGACTTCAATCGTTAGTGTGTGATCTCATAATCTGGAAGGCTTGCTTTCGAAGAATAAGGCTTCTTGATAATTATTTGTACAGATGCTGTAACGTATGGGTCTTGACATCGTATGCATTATACAGTAATTGTCGAATCAGTAATTTTATTGTATCTAATAGGCTGCATAATGCTGAATTGCTGAATAAACAATTATTTTCTTATTAAAAGCATTTACACTGTCTGGAACTGAACAATCATTTACAAACAACTGGTTCAATTGCGATTGCGACTGACTAGAAAAAAAGAAATTCTAATGTAAAGGCAAACTTCTGGATGCTGAGGACCATAACACCAGACTGACTGAATGTTGTAATTAAAAAATTTGTTAAAGGCTGCTGCTTCTGGTTGCTGTATATGTAAATATCATTTTCTGTCCTTGACCTCAAAGACGGGTGGGAAAAGGGCATATCTTACACAATTCTTGGTCCAGTTTCTTCGGAAGTTTTCAAGTTTAACCCTATTCGAGTGAGAAAGTTGCTGTTTGATCAAACATTTTGCTCAATCATCTACTGGCAAGTAAAACACCCAAAGCAAGTATTTAACTAAAGTTGTCACCTGAGCATGTAAATAGCACTCTTTTTTGGGCAGAGCAACTAGAAAATTCCATGAATACTTTCTTAAGGTGATATAATTTCAAAACATTGTAAAAAGCACCTATTGTTAATAAAAAATACGTAAGATAAAAACATTATTAATAGATATTGCGAAAAAGAATATGTAACATGATACAGCATTTCTTGTGCTATTAATCTGGTCAAATTGATTGTGACGTCAGTCTTTTAAATATGAAGTGTGGGGAGCTGCCTGCTACACTACACTATTGTTTCTGAATCGCGCTTGATGGTTTGACCATTGTTACCAGTGCTGCCAGATCTGGCTATTTTCGTTCAAAGGATGTGACTATTCATGCTGGCTCAATTCCATTACTTGGCTATTCTGAAATTGATCTGATTACAGCTTTTCCTACCAATTTTTTCTATTTTCACAAATTTTTTGGCTATTTTTTGAAGTTTTTGGCTAGTTTAGTCTTAAATTTTCTTATGACATGACACCACGTATGATAGCATTGATCCATAATTTCACATAAAATCCTCCGCATTATCAGAAATGTCTCGGAAAACGATCCTAACCAGTAACCACATCTTCAATGGGCCTCTTTTCATGATGAAAATAAAGTTAAAGCTCCACAGTGTTGCCGTTCACGAATTTTTGAAAAAACTGGCACATAAAGAATTTTTTAAAAAACTGGCTCATAAAGAAGTATAAACTCCGCATTTATTCCTGTGATCCAACCAGCCCTCAAGAATTTTCATGAACGGGATCGGGCAAAACTGGTCACAGCTCTTAAAGCAATGCAGAGTGCAAGTGCTGTTTTAACATCAACTAGATTCTGAATGCATGATTCTTGCGCGTATTCGTGAATAAAGATATTAGCTATTAAAAATTTCCATTTGTGACAGCTCTGAACTATTATGAATCAAATTTGAAAAAAAAAGCAGCCGGGGAAAGAAAAACAGCGTTTTAATCTTTTACAAAAAAAAAACTTTTTTATTATAACACTGTTTGAAAAGTGTTTTAGGCGTTCGAAAACAGGTTTCTTAAAATCATGGTGATTTAAAGGCGCTAATTTTGCTACGCAGAAAATTTAAAAATCGAACAAAATCCAAAATATATTTTTTATTAGTTGGCTGTATAATATGTAAACTTTTTTTTTATTTTTTTTAAAAGACTACTTTTAAAATTCTGATATGGCAGCATTGAGTGGTACTTCGAAATTGAATGACCTTGTCAGTCTTCGCCAGCTATGCCAGCGCTAGCTGTTTTTTTTCTCGCTATGCCTGGATGAGGTAAGAGGCGCCTATTTAAGCACACTTGTACAATTTCTTTTGGAATTTAGAGCAACCGAATTGCAACCTAGAGTTAGAGCGACCATGTCAATCTTTCCTAGCTATGCTACAGCACTAGTTGTTCCGCTCTGCCCGTATCAGGTGAGGAACGCAAGAGAAGCCCCTTTTCGCTCATATATACTTTTTTTTGGGAGGGGGGGGGATTTCAGGGCAAGCGAATCGCAATTTTTTTACTTTTTTCAGTTGCAGTAGATACACTGTTTTGGTACAAATCTACGTCAAACATTTCAATTAATCAGAAGGAAAGTATGGAGAGAGATTTATAAAAATAAGAGTTTACTTTAGCAGTCTGCCATGTGCGCACAGTTCCAATAAACCTAACTCTTGCGCCTGTCAGGGAAACCAAACCACCTAATTTGGAGTCAGAAGTTTTCAAAGTGATCAAAAATTTATGGAATTGGTAATCAGCTGTTAAAGGTTCTAGCAGAAGAAGTGGTGCCTTCATTAACAAAACTATTCAACTAAATTTTGGGGACAGGGGAAATTCCCGACTAGTGGAAACTATCTGAAATTAATTACTGTTACCGGCAGTTATAACTCCTAGGTAATTTATCAACTGCCGGCAGTATGTAAATAGATCTATTCTTTTTATAGACTCCGTAGACAGTTTATAAGCTCCCTAGACTAAACAGATTATAAACTGCCTAGGTAGCAAAGAACAAAACTGCGGGGAAAAACGTACATAAGTTTACCTAGCATGATCTTCCAGCATGGCATTTTTAATGGCAAATAAATTTTTTTGGAGACCGTGACATCGACTTATGGTACATTTTTAGGTACAGTTACATCGTGTAAATCCCTGTCCATGCCCGCAACTTCTTTCGATTGTTTCGTTGCGGCGGATCGCGAAGAAATGGTACCGGGCGCAATTTCCTCTTCAGGCAAGAACGTACCCATTGGTGGCGGGGGGTAGGAGTGCAACTTACTCCCCCTGTAGGAATTTTGCATTCAGCAGATGGGAAAATTTACCATTTCAATCAGGTGAGTTGGGAAAGTACAAGTTAAAAGGTTTTTTTTTTTTGCTTTGATACTTGGGAATTTAGTTGAGAAGTTGGAAAGGAAAAACCCAACAAGTCAAAAGGTTTTCTTCTTTTGCTTTGATACTTGGGAATATTGAGTTGAGTCAGTTGGAAAAACCCAACTGGTCAAGAGGTGTTTTTCTTTACTTTGATACTTGGGAAGTTAAAGAGCATTCTGAACATCAGGCGGAGGGACAGAGTCAACTTAAGAGAAATAAAACGTAAAACCAAACTTTCATAGTAGAGGTCATACCATTATAAAGCTTAAGTTCAATTAAGCCGGACATGATATGGCGAGGGGGGGATCAAAATAAATGGAACCAAGTAGTAATAGATCTCCCTGGATAAAAAGAGGAAAGGAGGTAGATTGGCAACCAGATGGGTTGACGAAATTTTGCGATATGTGGGTCCTCAATGGTCTAGTAATGCCGTGGATAGAATCATCTGGAAAAATGTGGCAGATGTCTATGCCCGCAGGTGGGCGAAGTAGACGGTTGCTCACCTAAATATACAGTTATCATTAAGGAAAAATAAACATTTTCTGCCCAAGGCTACTTTGTTCAATAATTTGAACCCCAGATCATATTTTTTGTGCCAGGATGAACTAACGAAATCTTGTTCTAAAAATTAGTTTGAAGCGGAACAAAAAAAATACACAATCAGAAGAATGCTTTTTTCCGATTTGGCGTGGGATGTTCTATGTTTGTAATTTTATTCTTCTTGATAATTATAACCAGTTTTCTTTTACCTCACCCGAGCTGGGACTGATTCCCGTAATACTCCGAATTCGGGAATCAAGAATTATGTTTCACTGCATTTTTTACCCGTTCATTACGCATCCTGGCACTCTGTGCCACAATCACAGCCAATTATTCTTTTCCTACACAATTATACGCGCGTATTACAGAATCCGCACTGACTGCGAACACGTATCACCAATCAAAACCAATTTAGATGAAACAAAACGGGTAAAGTAATGATTTGAAAATAGAAAAAAGAAAAAGCTTTTATCGGATGACTCATTGGGATCAGCGTCTACGTCACTGGCGTTGGTCGTCGATTTTTCGGATAAACTTGCAGTCCTGTTGTGGGTGCCCGCGCGGGCACGTGAGTCACCTCCTCATGAATGCCAGTGCAGAGTCCATTCAACGGGGGTCACGTTTTTCATTCACTGAAACATCATCGAGTTTTTACCGCACACGCGGTTCCTATTTTATTACGAATCGCATATTTTTCTGCTGTACGTATACCTACGTTCTCGACGATGAATGCGCAATGCAATCCAGCACTGCAATTTGCAACCTGTTTACACCAATTTGCTATACAAATTGGATACGTTTTCCGCGTCACTCTTCGAATGCTTCGAATTTCTCGGGTGCGTCGCAGAAAAACTAATTATTGTTTTTCTCGTGTTTATGAAAATTGCCGGTGGCGTTTGTCATGTTTTTATAGTCAAATACTTCGTATACTCTTGGAATCGCTGGTTAGCTTGCTGCCTGCTCTGGTTGAAACTTTGGCAGCGCGTGCTAACTAGAATTCCAGTTGGGGTGCGGTAAGGGAGCTACGCGTGCACCGGGTCCCCGCTGTCTTGTGCGACCTTCACATCTCTAAAAGGTGCAATGAGTACTCTGAAAACGCTGGTTACATACAGTCACACTGATGGCAGACATCGTCACGAATTAGAAATGTTGACAGACCTGGAGGTTCCCTGCATATTGAGACAAAAGAAAGGTAGGCTTTTGCTGTGGTCTCGTTTATTTATTTCCTATTCGAACTCCATGTGCAACAATAGCGAGAGTTACAATTAAGTTAATAAGCTGAAATTTTCATCGATATCCGCGATACTGAAGCGACAATCAAGGTCGTTGGGCCTAATCGGACCATTCGGGAGTTTGGGGACCAAAATGCGTGTTGCTTGGTGAAATGATGTTGTGCGACGCTCTAGTCGTTTGTAATAGACCTAGCCAGCCGAAATTTTTGTCATGAACTTTCACAACCTTAATAAGGTCCGAGTTAGAAGATGAGCCCGAACGGCTTGTTAGGTTGGGAGCCAGGGTTATTCGAAGTTCATGAAGCCGATTTTTTCTGAAACAAATTTCTATCTCGCGATCCGTAAGTCATATCGAACTTTTGATGGCACATAGTAATATTAGTTTTTTGAGATGACGCGAATTTAGTAGGAACTCTTTTTCTGTCGTACGATCAACGGATGATGGAATTTTTGACGTTTATGAGTTATGAAACTCAGCAAATATTTGTTCAGTGAAATATTGCCCTATGGACAGCAATATTCTGCGCGAATACAGTATGCTACCTTCTATAATATTCAGGTCATACAATGTCTATTCTTCATCAGATTGGCTCACCCTTGGAAGTAGGTGCAGTTATTCTACAAAATTACTCTTTTTTGCGTTGTGTATTACAAACCTGTTTGTGCAGGGTTAGTGAATTTCCCTCTTTTGAATATTTTTGGAACGAAGTATCGGATCACAGGGTGTCTACAGGTGCTGAAAAGTTCTTCGAATCCTGAAAAGTCCTGAATTTTGAAAGAAGGTCCTGAAAGTTCTGAAAAGTTCTGAAATTGGGTTTGTTTATTTGATTGAAGGTTTCATTTCAAAGTTTTTTTTCTTCTATTTTTAATATTTTTCTTCGTGTATTATTATCTCATTCCTCCTTATTTTGATGATTAATAATTTACATTATTGTAATTTTAGTGACCATTTGTCAGGTGTTTTATTTTCTAGCCAACGTTTCTGTTCGAGATTCTAAGTTAAGTGCGTCAATTTCTTGTTTGTTGGTTTCCTTCCTTCAAAAATTTTTGGGAATTCTAAGTAACTTGTTATACTAGAAATCTAATTGTAATACATATCTAGTTTCATTTCCCAGTTTCCTTCAAAATTCTAAGTCGTCGTTATTTTATAAAACTTTAATTGAAAAATCCTATTCTAAATTACTTGTTCCTTAGTTTTCTTCCAAAAATTCCTGTTCACTTGTAAATTTATTTTACATTTTTGTTCTCAATACTTGAAAATAATTTGTTTGCGATTCTTAAGATTGGTTATTCAAAAGTGTAGCGCAGGATCTATATTCACAAGGAGGGAGAATTGGGGAGCAAAAAAGAGGGAGATGTAAAGGGGGTAAAACAATTGGGAGAAAAAAAAGATTTGCACACTCGGGGAAAAAATGGAAAATGTGCCGACTACAGTCCTGCAAAAGGTCCTGAAAAAGTACTTTATTTTTACTTTCCAGTTTCTGTAGACACCCTGGATCAGTGCGCAACAATAGAGGTTCTTCGTTTGGCTCTCATCGTGGAAAAAATTTCACTCCCCCGTTGAGCTAGGGCGTGCTCTTAACTTCAGAATCTTGAATGGAAACATATCGAAAGAAGTATGAAAATAGGTTTATTTTGGGTCGCTGATGCTAATCTGACCTCAATTTGGGCCCTGAAATTGGACTTCTTATCTTTCTGTAGGGTGAAGTTGAATTTTCTAAAACAGTTGAACAAGGAATCGGAATAAGGGTTTCTTGAAGAGCTAATTCCGAAAACGTAGTTACCTTTTCAATCGGATACCAACTTGAGCCCTGAATTTGACTTTTCTCTCTTATAAGAGGCCCTGTAACATTTTACTGAATAAGAAGAACTTCGGTCCCGACCCTGAGGAATGAGAAACCAGTTCTTTCCTTCGGGAAAACAAGATTGTTCAACCCCTAGCCTTGGTGAAAAGAAGTTCCATTTCCTCTCCTGAGAATAGAGAAAAATTTTGAAAAATGAGGTTATTCAGTTCCTCGAGAAGAAAAGAAAAAACCCTTCCATTTTATGAATGAGAATAACTGTTCAAGTTTTTCGGTCGTTGATTACGACTGTCACATCAGAATTCCGATCCGATCTCATCTGTGGTGTCCAGTAACGACCAAATTGAAAAAATGGATGTATTCAACTTGGGTTAAAAGCGTTATGAAGGCAAGGCATTAAAACCGGGGCTCATTTTTAATCTGGCCCCATCAAGGAGCTGCAAGCCGCTCTCCTCCCTCTATGAAAGGCACACATTTCTCATTTTTCAACCCCCACCCCCATTCTTGAAGAAGGAAGTGAACTTATCCGTGAGTCAAGGAAATGGACCAGTTTGTCGTCTTTCCTTGAAGAACGGTAATGGTTTCTCATTCCTTGGACATCTAAGTTATGAAAGGGAATGTATAATTTTTTTTTTTGGGGGGGGGGGGGGAATGAACACGTTTTTGTATATTTTTTCAGCAAAATCAATTTTGGCCCTCAGAAGAAAAAACTGATTTTGGGTCCAATATTGGGGTGAGAAATCTAGTGCAATAATCGTAATCAGCGACCCAAAATATCCCCATTTCGATACTTTGTTCTATATGTTTCCATTGAAGATACCGAAGTTAGGGGCACGCCCCAACCCCCTTTATTAGAAGAACCTTTTTTTTTTCACGACAAAAGATGCCGGACCTTATGAAATGAAAAACCTATTTGCTGCGCGTCGACCTGACATTTTGTTCTGAATATATTCAGAAGGGGAGATTTCACTGAACACCCTGTAGAACATAGACGTTGTTATGGCCTAGTAGTGGTTACCACAGTAGTCGGCTGTGTCGGGGGTCGTTAGTTCAGATCAGGATGGGTGACTACTTTTTTCAGTTTTTCTTTTTTTTTACTTTCTGAAAAACATAATTTTTATCCATCATATTTCTCAGACACTACAAAACATAAGTTTATGAAGCATTCCGATGGTCAGGACGGAATCATATGTACTTCTTCGAATGACAAAATAAATTATTCAGGAAATGTAAATAGCTGTTGTCAGTTGCCTGCACCGTGACGATCTAAACGCGAGCATCAAATTTATCTGAAATTATACTCAGATCGTGAACACCATTTATTGACAGAAAATCAATCCAGATCGTATATCAACTTATACGTAAATGTTGTATGGACATCGCATTTTGGCGGTATTTTGGCTCATAGAAAATTGGTCGCAATCCACGATCAGTGCTTGAGAAGTAACAATCGATTTAGACCCTTGGCCTTGAATCATTACTTGGAAATTGATTCGGGAGTAAACTCGTGTTTTTTTTTCTTTCTACGGAACTGTGTCCCGCGATCGCGAGAATTGTAATGAGTGCGGAAGCTGGAACTTTGACGTGTTATCTGCGCGATAGCTAAATCTTGAATTCAAAGATGGGTCCAGTTCAACCATTCGGAGAAGTATGGGGGCCTAAAATATACTTTCAGGTGGAATGGTGTGATCAGAAATGGTAAAACAACGTAAGAAAAACGACCATCAAAAAACCAAAAAAACTAAAATGTTTAAAACAATGAAATTTGTGTACTTCAAAAGGAACATGAAATCCTTTTCAGCAAATCCGAACAGAATGCAAAATAGTGTCAAACAAACAAAAAACCTTATTTTATTCGTTTATTTTTTCAATTTTTCATTCATTTAAAAATTACAATAAATATCACTGTAGCGACTGGCAGAACACGTGGTCTGCATTTTTCTCTCGTCGTTGACCTTTGCAAAGCTGTGCGGGATCTCGAAATTTTTATACAAAATTCTTCGACGCTGAATAGGTCTTAGCTTTTTTTCTTCGACTTCGGCTGTACACCCTCGCATAAGTTACCCGATAACCGGTTAATTCGAAGCTTCAAACTCGTATTGCTCTTCTAATAGTACAGCTAGGTAATAGATAGTTCTGTAAGTTTTTGTCATATTTGTAATGTACTACACTTCGCCTTGTATCACGGTGTGGCCAAATGGTAACATGCCCGCGTCGCAATCCTTACCTCTCGGATTCGAGTCCCGCCACCGCCGGAAAGCTAGTGATATTCGAATATCCCCACTAACATCCTAGCGAACGAAGCGACTGCCTATCACTTGAAGTGGAAACATACTCGTAGCGCGTCCTGTAACCCCCACCAATTCACATGAACAAGAATTACAATCGCAGGGCATGTTACTACCAGATCAGAAAGATTGGTACTATGCGTGTGCACGTTGTGGACAGCTTACATCGTGAAACCCGTGGTTAGTAAGCAAATTACGGCTGTACACTCTTCGGCACAGAGAAGGAAAACTCTAACGCAACAAAACCGTGGGAAAAGCAACGGTAAACTACCCCAACTAACCCGCCCAGAAGAGTCGCGCATCAGGAACCGCGACCGTCAACGTCCGACATCGGATATGGCGCCTGAAGAAGAACGCTTCGGCTATTTTTGAAATAATTTCTGAGCTGCAATTCGCTATCAAATTCTCTATTTTTTCGAGCCTCCTGAAATTCAGCCCTCGTCTTCAGCTGAATTTTTACTCAGTTACGTGATGTACTACTACTATTGTGAATCAATATGATGCACAAATAATGATTTTGAATTCATTTTGCTGTGTGGTGTTAGTAAAGATTAAGTTAGTTAATTCTCTGATGAAGTACCAGTTATTTACTGTCAACGTTGTATTTTGACTGTCAATACTTTGATAAAGGACGAATGATACTTTATCAGAGAATTAACAAATAATGATGTCTGTAAATACGTGAAAACTGTCTACTAACATGTTCATGGTGCTTATCTAGTTCTAATGTAGGGGGGGGGGGGGTTCTTTGATAGTAAAGTAGTTCAATTTCTTCGGAGAAAAGAAAACGTTGAAAACTCTGCGGAAGGAGGTTTCTTACCTGGGCAATGTCGCGACTTTGAACGAGGCTAACCAGGAGTGAGGAGATGCAGTTGAAATTGAAATGGAGCATTCTATCTTATTTCGAAGCAGATTAGCCCAAAACGACCTTTATCGTCCATTAGTCAGTTTCATGACGCTGTTCAGGTACTCAAATTCACCTGCTGGCCTAGATCCTGTGCTCATTAGTGTATTATTGTTCGATCGCGTGTCGTTTCGAATGTTGCCGACGAAAAGGTCAGACTGATTAAGTGCGTGGAGTAGAGTTACCGCACCGTCACGTCTAGGAAAATGCCGACACTGCCTCACACACTTTTTAAGAACGGAGGTCGTCCACCGTCTCGTCGTATCGTCTTCTCGCACACACACTAAATACAGCCAGAGTGCAATGACGCAGAATGACGTTTCTTGCTTGAACTGTGTGCATTTACTAATACTGTAATTGAGAACTCCTTCCGGGTTTGGGAACAACTCTAAATGTTCGTTCGTATCCGTTCTACTCGCTCCGGCGCGGCGTAAACAAAGTGCGCGGCAGAGCGAAGAGCGACACGGACGTGCGACACATGCCGTCGGTCGACTCTCGTCTCTGTCATTTAACCGTTCGATAAATATGTGAACGTGGGGTTTCAACATGTTGTTCGATTTATATTATTTTTCTATTTCGTAATTCAGTGAACTTGAAACGTAATTAAGAAGTCTTAAGTTGCACGCGGTTGATCAGAAGTGTGCACTGAAAGAGAGGAGAAATCGACTCGCCCCCTCCCGCCAATGGTTTGGAAAATTGGAAAAATTTGAAAGACGAAGACTTTTGTGCATGTCAGTCTGGTTGACACGGTTACGTATTTGTGATAAGTTGCATTCTTATCGGTTAAACATATTCAAACTTTCCTAACTTACTTGGAACTGATCGAGACTTTAGAAGATTCACAAATACTCATGAACATTCGTTCAGTGGCGTAGCCAGGATTTTTCCAAGGAGGGGGATCAGCAAAATTATGGGCGGGGGGGGGGTACACCTAACATGAACTGTATGTTTTTACATTGACGTATCAGTATGTTGTGCTTTTCGTATCTGCATTTAAATTTCATTTCGCGCATTCACTGTGATACTGCCAGCGTATAAAAATTCTCATCTCAAGGGGGGATTCATCCCCCTAATCCCCCCCTTGGCTACGCTACTGCATTCGTTCAATGCTAATTAGGAACCGTCAAGCCTCTTCGAGATCTGTCCGGACTTGTTTAAGACTGTGTTAGACTTGAGCGTGACTTACTGTATGACTCTTGGAAATCCATTTAAATTTCTTTCACACCGTAATATTGACCCTTTAAGACGTTCCAAATTTAAGATTAGTTGTGATTCTTTGAAACCAATCTAAGCGTTCAAGACTAACCTAAACCCCTCTTAAACTGCTTCAGGCTTGCTAAAAACGCTTCAAGGCCACCCAGGCTTGTTTAGAATTACGCAAGTCTCTTGTAGACTAATTGCAGACCTCTCAACACTTCTTTTAAGCCACATTTAATACTATGAGGCTCTGATACACTTGCTTAGGGCTCTCCAGGACCTATGCCGGATCTGAGTGAAATGCACTCGAAACTGAATATTTAAACCCCCCCCCCCCCCACACACACACACACAGGCACACACTTCTATTCTTCAATTTTTCTCTTTTTTATAGTTCATTTTTTCAGGCGTCCCTTTGTACCTGTTTGACTTCTTGTGTAAATTTAACACTGGAGAAAATCATACTAGCCCAGGGAGGGAAATTAAGTTGGGAAAGTTGGGAAGTTCGTTAGAATTCCTAGCAATAATTTTTTCTCACCAGAAAATTTTAAGAAAAGTACAATATGGTTATCATTTTTCAAGTTTTTCTAGTTGCTGAACTCGATATTGATGTTAATTTAACCCTTATCTACAGATTGAAGCATCAGTGGTAAGGGGGCGCAGAACTGAAGATAACTATATGCAAATCGTGGATATCGTTATCTTTGGTTTTAAAAGAGTTGCTGAAATAATGCATTTGAAGATGATGCTCGAATAAGAATGAAGCACCATGAGAGGGGGCACGAAAATGAAGATAAGTTCATCTGTCATATTTTCGGAGTTGAACCTAGCCGAACTAGTTTGTTTTATTAATTTGAGTCTCATGTGATATGAGAAGTATTTTATCCAAAACGCAACAATTGCATATTTCTAAATTGTCGAGGAAGCACAAAAACTGCCTACAAACGTCAGCTTTGATTTTGTTCCTCCGATTTTCGGCCAAAGTTGGCCTTAACCTTAACGGATACGATCTGGAAATTTCGTTTCCAGAACTGACATGTAAGCCAAAGAGTATTTACTGCGTTTTGAAATTGGGACATACAACGAACGGGCTTTCTGCGTTTCGAAAAAATGGCATTTTGTACGGAGTGACTTTTTGAAAACACACCTCCCGCATTTTTTGAAACCCAAAGTCAGCAAGGTCTGATCGTTTTGGGGTCAAAAAAATCCCTTCCCTTACCTGCCAATCTGAGCGGAGTTGGAACGTACTATCAACGTATTTGAATTTGGAACGAAGTATTATGTTAACTATCGAAATAGAGCTCTTTTGGGTTACATTTTTTGAATATCAAATCATTTCATTGTTGATCTGGTTTTGTTTTGGTCTCAAAATTCAAGTTTCACTGACAAAACAGGCTAAATAATGGGCTTGATTTTCAAAATCGATCGGAAAAATTATTGCAACTTACTGCGTTTTAGAATAGGAAAGAGTAGAAAAAAGGACTTAGTGCGTTTTGGATTTGGAATACGTAGCAGATGGACTGACTACGGTTTTTTTTCTTAAAAATATGATGATAACATGATAGAAAATTATTTCTTTCCAATTCGACCTAGACATTCTTATTGTTTTGTCACCCGATTCGGGGAAAACACAGAAAAAATGCACTTACAGCGTTTTGGAAAAGCACTCCTTTCATCTTCAACTATCAGTTCTGTATCTCTTTTTCTCTCAGTACAGTAGATACCTTAATTTTCAGGTGAGTTATGAATTGACCTCAGAATCGAGTTGAGCGACCATCGAAACCCTAAGAAATGGCACTCATATTTTATCTCGTACCCCCTCCCCCACCCTGATTTCTAGGTATCAAAAGGCAGTTCACTAACCTTGTAACCCCTGAAGACACTGCAATGTGATTATTTGGCTGCTATGTGATTATTCGGACCTTTAGGAGCTCTAAAGCTTTTACTTCTGAAGTCTTTCTAAAAGCAATAGAACCCGAAAACACATAATTTCATACGTCTGGTATCGAAGGGGTGGGTGTAGAAAGAGCAAAAAATGCCTATTATTGAAGCCGTGACCCGTTTTTCGATGTTTGCTAGTTTCGTGACCTATTTTGATCAAGTTGGTGGCTTAAACGGGAATAAAGAAGACATTTTTGATAATAATGTGTACTTACATTTATCTTGTTATTTATTTAATGTAATACAATTTCACAATTATATTTGAAGTATCCTTTGGAAAATTTCTATGTGGATCGGAAGTGGTTCAGAGCTTTTCCTATGTACTTCCATTTTTTATGGAATAATGCGTGGTGTTCTAAAATGTTTTCCTCGGTACCTAATCACGTTAATCCCACTCTTCTTATGGATAGCTCTTTGAACTTCCTTCTATGATAAAATTTGATAATGTTCTGACGAGATCACTGGCTCGACTAGACAGGTCACGCAGGAAAGTTTTTTTTTTTATTTATTTTTTTTTTCCAGTATGGTGTTTGATAGGCGGTTTTTTGTCCTCTTTTTATCGCTCTGACATCGCAATAATGGAAAGAAGTAATGACCTAAAGAAAATATTGAGAAAGTTGGATGAAAAATTGAAATAAAATATAAAATGACTCCCCCTCCCCCCTCCTCTTTACGGTCGGCATTAAGTCACCCGAAAAAATCTATGAAGTCGTTAATATGACATCGCACTACGCTGCATCCTATGGAGCACGTTTTCATTTCCATCATTAAATTTGTACACCCCTTCTGCCACAGCTTCATAAGCACACGGTAGTAAAGAAAAAAATGTTTGGAGTAATTTACGATATTCGCCGATCACGATATTCAAAAAGATTTGACCCCTACCCCTTTTGCATGTGTAATTTGTATTTGAAGGGTCTGGAAAACTGGGAAAATTGGTCTGGAAAACTTGGAAAAGTCAGGGAAAATCATTTCCGAGCAAGAATGAACACCCTGTTAGATCAGCTGATTTTATTCTTACTAATAAAGCAGAGGCGAACGATTTTATACTAATTACAAACAGGCAAATTGCTCCAAAAATTAAAATTCAGTAAATTGATTTTGGGAGCAATTTGCCTTTTTGTGATTAGCAACGTTAGAACGAGATGCAGCTCTTGAAGCTCTTTGGAGTGACACCCATATCTTTAGCGCATATTTTGGAATTTTTAAAAGTATTATATGCGCATATTCCACCTGTTTTTATCACATAAAACCCACTTCCGTACTCTAATGCTTCCTCTGGTATAAGGACTGCTGAAATCGAGGATCAAAAGTGGAACGAAGTGACGCTTATACTACTGCTACTGCATCTGATTTTTCATTCAACAGCTGCTGTGGAGGTACAATCGTCTTCCTGCCCTGTTGTTTGAGAACACTTGTTTCCAGTAATTCGTCAAATATTGTTTTCGGGCAAATTTTGCTTTAGGAAGAGCAAATCAATTTTCTGGGGGCATTGTCTTTCCCTGTCCCCCCCCCTAGCCACGGCCTTGTCCCATCGCCCAAAAAACCTTCCGTCGCCATTGGTCCGGTCTAAAGAAACTTATGACGCGAAATAGTCCAGGGGAATTAGCTTTTTTGATGGAATTAATTGCAGCACAGCTGAAACTTGTTACGATTGTTTAGTACCCTCTTCGAAAAAAAAGGCCCGTAATTTCCTCTTCTCTCCCTGTGTGAGCATCACCCCCCTCCCAGAGTCCAAAAAGTGCCCCCGGAAACAGTCTTTGGCTTGTATCTAGCTTGAAATTAAGTTATAGGTAAAAATATTCCTTACCAAAATTAAAGAGCGTAAAATTCTCTACAAAAATGATATTCATGTTTTTTTTCGTGAATCCCATACCAACCAAGATAATTGGCGTTCAAGATCGCACGAGCATGTAAATATGGAGTAACCTACAACGTACCGCGGTATACGAACGCCGAACCTCTCTAACATGCGAAAAGCGTTGAAGATTGACGCTATAATTTTAAATCCCTATACTAGATGGACGAGCTTGTTTTAGAAACCAGATTGAAGACAGACAATAGATATGGAGCGACATGACTTTTGGCGTTTGGACACTCCGGTAGGTGCGCTAGTGTAGTGAACGAAAAGATGATCAGGGTATTCAGTATTCTTACCACAAAAACATGTACAGGTAAAATGAGCTCTAGCATTTTCAGTATTGAAGAGAACCAAAGTGTCAGCCCTTATCATTTCCTTTCAGATAAGCCCAACTTGAGTTTTTTTTTTTTTTTTTTTGCAGAATATTTTTGTCCCTGATCATCTTTTTGTCCAAATACACCAATCAGCACGCCGCATTTCATTAGACCGCTAGAGAGCGACTCTTTAGCGTCCAAACGCGAATCGAACAAACACTCATGCGAATTATGAAGAGTGCAGGTGGACTGACTCATCGACGCGGTGTTACCTCTAGCGTTTTGCAGCAGTGGATTCTTAGTGCCCCTGGCATATGCTTCATCTTTGTCAAGGTTTGGAAAAGTTCACAAACTGTCAACCCAGAAACGAGTGCTCAGCATAAAGAATTGAGGAAAACATGAGTGCAGCATGATAGAAGGGATGTTCAAACTTTTTTAAACTGGCTGAGAGCCCATCATCCCTTCCCATATGTATCTGAATTACAAGAGGGGATCTACCTGGGTTTGCGGAGGGGATTCATGAAGGGGATATGGAAGGGCTATATGACGGGTCTACAAAGGGGATCCATGCAAGGGGAAAGGGGATACGTAGAGGCATACAGAGGGGCTATACGACAGGTCTACAAAGGGCATACATAAAGGGTATAGCACGGATGTCTCAGCGCCGGTGTATAGCTCGGGTAGTGAGAGGGTTACACGTAAATGAAGCGCTGTGATTGGCTAACCTGATGGCTCCCCTTGAATGGAGCACTCTGATTGGCTGCTGGAGGGGAAACATACCGGGTTGTGACAGGGCTAACGAGGGTCGATTTTTCCAAGGGTCTCGAGTGGGTTTACACTAACGTAAGTTTTCCGCATCGGGATCACGAGCTTGTGGTTGTCGTAAAGTGGGTATTTCTTGTAGCCGCGCGTTTGTAGAGGAGGTTGTTTAAGCGCAGAAAATTGTATAAATGTAGATTCGGATTAAAATGAATAATTCTTATAATAATAATGACAATAAATTGAAAATAATATCATGTAACATTCTATGCATCCAGTCATGTGTTTTCGCGATTATTTCAGCGTTCGTATACCGCGTGCGTTGTAGGTTACTCCATATTTACATGTAGCTCGCGTGATCTTGAACGCAGATTATCTTGGTTGGCATGGGATTCACGAAAAAAGTATAGATGTCATTTTTGTAGAGAATTTTACGCTCTTTAATTTTGGTACGGAATATTTTTACCTGTAACTCAATTTTAGGCTAGATACAAGCCAAAAACTGTTTCCGGGACACTTTTTGGACTCTGAAAGGTGATGCTCACACCGGGGGAGAGGGGGAAATCGCGGGGCTTTTCCGAAGAGGGTACTAAACAATCGTACCAAGTTTCAGCTGTGCTGCAATAAATTCCATCAAACACCGCTTTTTTAGCTAATTCTCCTGGACTAAAAATCGTTTTGAAATTTTGTTCAACTCGTACTCAAATTCTTTGTGAGCTAGATTAGTCATCTGACTAATGACGTTCACGTTCTGTCGAACACATTCCTGAACACAGGTATCACAATGCGAGACGGAGATATGGAGTGTGTGGATACCGACCATTCTGCGGATTCAGCGAAACCTTTTCGATCGCGCAATTCAATGTAGGTCAGCATCGTGCATCGTTTATCGCCGCGACGTCTCACTCACACGCCGATAAGCGAACGGCTGCGCATACTTACGCGTACACGAGGAAAACGCAAAGCTATCCGCGCGAAATGGTTGGTAGGTCGAAGAATGTAATGAAGGAAAAAAAGTATCCTCGTAAACGAAAGAAGACGATGTTGCAGAAGTGACAAACAGCTCTCGCTGTTCTTCGCGACAGCGCATTACCGTCATTAACCTTTTTTTAATTAGTCCGCTCCGATCGTTTTAATCGCGATTTTGTAAAATCGAAAATCGTACGGCATTCATCGGCTGCGTCGACCTTCCCGCTGTGTAAAGAAAGTAATTGAAAGAAAAATTAGGAAAAAATAAGAAGGAAATGAAGCGGCTGCTCGGCTGTTGCGAGACGGCGACGAATGATGGAGTGACGTCACCTGCGATACCTGACACCGTGCTCGATACTTTTAAAACCGCGGTAGCGCAGGTGTTCTTGTGTATAGCAACTTCCCATTGCATTCTTCAGCATCCCCATCATCCGCGCAGACCGCAGCCGAGAGCAGACTGAAGATCATCTCGTGGCGAACAGATGCACGCAGGAGACGCAACCCCACGAGGCCGCGACTTCTCAAAATCGGCTACATTGTCGGGTTTCATGTTTCAACCGGTGACGGAGGCCGTTTGTTGGCCGCATACCTATAGGTAATTCGTATGCAGAAGCGCGCAGCTTCGGCCAGCTGAATCAGCAGCTTCCAGTTGGATGGGACCGGACAGGTACGAGTACGGAATTTGTGGGCACGAAATCGAATGTCACGTGACTGTGTGATGCGGCATTTATCGACGTGTTTTAATTCGGTCGAACGTGTACTCGATACGAAATTCATCTAGCCTCTTCCTTTCGATACCGTTATCGTGACCGACGAAGAAGATGAATCGTGCGAACCGACTGCACGGTGTGTTGAAAGTGCAACCGTGCTCACGTGCGCATCGCTGGGCTAATACATACCGACTCGAAAGACTGGAAGACCAACCTGCGAGTACCAGAAGTGGCTGAGTGGCATGTCGGTCGGAATAGTCTGTCACTAGACTTCTCGAATCGTGAGATTGGCCGACAGGTCGTACGCTGAAGCCCAGCTAATGCGGCGAGCAACCCTTTCAACCAGTCAGGTTCGATTCAGCAGAAGCAAAATTGCTGTCTTGGCTGATTCTATGGACGGTTGGTCTGAGAAATGTGCGACTATTATAAGCGACTTTTGGATGCCGCTGGCACTCTGTCCTTCTAACCTGAGACTCAGACGTCGATACACGGAAGAGCAATGAGAGCAGTTGTCCCTTTGGGTGAGGAAAATTGATATTGAAAATGGTTTAAGAATGATAGTCTGGGTGAGTCTCAATAAGCAAGCTATCTGAATCCTAAAGTCTCGAGGAATTTAAACAAGTGTACGAAAGAGTTTCAGAAGTCGTGAATCAGTTTTAAAGCGTCGTGGGGAGTTTCAAAAAAGTTTTTCAGACTCTTAAACGAGTTTTGACGGCAGTCTTGTTAAGTTTTGAGTAGTTGTTTAGCCTGGAAGAGTCTTCATAAGTTCTTAGGTAATCTGCGGGTTATAAAGAATCTTAGCTTATAGGGCGTCTTATTTGTCTCAAGTGTGAAAAAATCTTTACATTTGTAAGTCTAGATCAAACCTTGAAGAATCTTAATGAACTCTAAAAGAGTCAAAAGAAGTTTTAATTTAGCATTGGCAAGTCGGTAGATTTTGAACAAGCTTGAAAGAGTTGTAAATGAGCAAATGAGCATTAAAGAGTCTTGTATACATAGGCGAACACTGATTGTAAGGTGGATGGGGGGAGGCGTACAAGAGCTTCTTCTTCAGGCGCCATATCCGATACCGGACGTTGGCGGTCGCGATTTCTGACGCGCGACTCTCCTGGGCCGGGTAATTGGGGTAGTTTGCCGTTACTTTCCCCATAGTTTTGTGATTTTGTTGCGTTAGAATTTACCTTCTCTGTATAACTCGCTTACTGAGACCCCGTGTTTCCCGATGTCGAGTAAGCTGTCCACAATGTGCACATTCCAACCTTTCTGATCTGGTTGTAACATACCCTGCGACTGTAATGCCTTGTTCGTGTGAACTGGTAGGGATTACTGGTCGCGCTATGTTTCCACTTTGATTGATACTGTAGTCGCTGTTGTTCGCTAGGATGTTAGTGGAGGTATTCGAATAACACTAGCTTTCCGGCATTGGGAGATTAACCTGCCCTAGAGTTCGTTGTAAAATCACGGTGCAGGTGTTAGCGGGGGAAAACGAAAAGGTGATCATGTGTACTTTCAAATAAAAAAATCTCCATGATCACCCATTCATACCACTGATAAGACGCAATCGTGCCAACATTTGCAACTCTAATTTATATTCCAACTGGTGGAACTCGAACCCGAGAGGCGAGCTTGCGAAGCGGTGATGTTATACCACTTGGCACGGTGTTGCTAAATTTGGTACATTTGTACCAAATCTCGTACATTTCAACTTTTCTGGTACAATGTCTGGCAATTTCAACAACTTTGGTACGTTTTGATACGTTTTTGCGCATTTTCGGTATTCTTGATAAGATCTGGTACATTTTCTGGTATGTTTTGTTCTGTTTGGTTTGTTTTGGTACATTTTGGCATACTCAGCGAATATGAATACATTTTAAAGTTTTTGGCTAGTAACATTACGGCTGCGTTCTGGTACCATTTCAAAGATCACACATTTTATTTGGCACATTTCACTACTTGAATTTAGTACAATTTTGAAAACTTTCTTGCTGATTTTTCAACTTTCCATCTGACAGTACTGCCACTTGACCACACAGCGACTTTAGAAGAGCTAGCTTATCCAAAAATTCAGTTATAACCTCCTATAACAAAATTTTCTGAGAGGGGCTTAGTCGATTTTCTTCGTGGCGAAGGGGCATCGCAAAATCTGCTTATGTTCGAATAGCTCCGTTCGTAGAAATTTATAGCAATATTTCGCTTCGTATTAGAATAACTTTTGAGATTTCACTTTTTCCGAGGGGCCTGAATCAATTTTCCAATGTAGGATTCAGGCCCCCTCCCCCAGCTCCCCAAAGTCGATCGGTGCTTATATTATTAGTTGTAAGGATTCTGACCTATCATTTTAACTCTTCTTCTTATAATTATAGTCCAGATTTCTTTCCCTTCCTGTTCGCCTTAATACTTCCTCATTTCTGATCTTTTCTATCCATTTAATTTTCAACATTCGCCGATAACACCACATTAGTTGCCATCGTAATTGTGGTGGTGGAGACACATCTCCAGGGAAGAATACTGATGTAATCTCCCCTCGCTTTCGTTAGAGTTTTCCTTTTCCTAGATACCTTTAGTCCTTCTGTAAGCTCCCTTACCAAGCCAAGGTAGCACACATAGAGGAGTCTTAGCAAATCTTGTACAGGTCAGAAAAATCGTGAAAGTTTTCAAATTGGATTGTCTGAGAGATTTATACTTGAAAATTGAAGATAGCTTTATCCTCTTTCTCCCTCCTCGAGAGAAAATTTGGATGAAACTTTAATGAACTTTCAAACTTTAGAAATTGTTGCATCGTCGATTATCCTAGGAATTCAAATATCTTGACAGCACCCTTTGGAAGGTATTTTTAGTTTCAATGTCTATAAGACAACAGCATCTCAGCAGTACAAATCGATCAAAACTCCAAGTATTCCTGTTTTATCTACTCAGTTACCATCGTGATGGTAAGAGAAATCCGAGTGCTCACGTAAAGGAGGGGGGTAAATCTATTAACACATTCTGAAATACCCCTCTTAGAATCTCATCTTGGATCCACTAATGCTAAGACTCTTCCATGTTCCATGTTTGTCTGAAATCCCTTCGGAGACTAGCTAAGTCTCGTCAATGCTCATTAAAGATTTAATAGGACTCTCCCGAAACACGTTTAAGACTCTGCAGAACTCTCCCAGACTTCGGTGAACGTTATTGGCCATCGACTTTTCTATAGTGAGATAAGTAATGACGGCCATAAAAGTTAGCAGTGATAGGCGTGACATAGCTAATCATCTCCCAAGTATGAGTTTCTTTGAGGCCCTTTCAACCTTGCTCCGTACTCAAACGCTCACTGGAATTTCTGCGGGGTGGTCTAAGACTCTCGAAGGCATTTCTAAACTCATTTACGATTCTTTCACACTTACTTGAGACTAGATAAGATGCTTCCAGACGTAAGACTCGCTTGGTACCGCCGAACTATTGTAACTTGTTCCATGTAGGCATACCTGTAGTGTACTTTGGGAAACACTGCTGGAATTTCGAAGTGTAATCGTTCGTCATAATCCGTCGGTGACAGCCTTTCAGCCACAATCGAAACTATCGGAGTATAAAAAACCCTACCCAGCAGTCTGGAGGAATAAATTTCGATAATCTGAATGAATGTGCGGACGACGCGGCGGTCCGGTTGTTTCCCAGCGCGGTTCGAGCCATAATGTAGCGAATAAAGGAGCTTGGAATGCATTATTTCGAATTACCACTATATGGGTTCCACGAGAACAATAATTGGGAGTTACGTAAATGCGAAAAAAGTATCGAACGTACACTACATTTGTGTGTATGTGTATGTAAAACGGTTACAAAGTCTTCCGCGAGATTAATTAGCGCCGTGGAATTATCGCGAATAGAGAGTGAAACGAGAGACAACGATAGTAAAGGTAACAAAAAGGAAAGCGTTTACGTTCGTGTTGTTTTTTTTTCTTCGGAAAAATGACAGCGTTTTACGATGCTGCTTGTGGATAATTGGATGATTGAAATACGTGCCTAGTTTTGAGGCGGTAACTAAGGATTTTTAGTTTGTAATCACTTCCTGTTTCAACTCCTTCGGCAATACTAGAGATACTAGAACCCCCGGTGTGGCCATATGCCATTTTGAGGCCCACCGTGCCCGTCGATGCCAAATTGATTACGCGGTACGCTCCGCATAGTCAATTCGACATCGACGGGCGCGGTGGGCTTCAAAATGGCGTATGGCCACACTCGAGGTATGTAGGTGTCTTACCAATACGAACGAAGCGAGTGTCGGCCCCTCTATTCGGTGTCTTGGCCTTTATTTTCTCGATTGTCAAACTGTCTGTTTGAGTACATCTCTCTATGTCTGTGGTCTTGGAGTTGTTTCCCAATGAAAATGGGGGCTGATAAAGACCTTGTTGTTGGTATATGGAAGGACAGCTGAAGAAAACTACCGAGGATTTAGTCAAAACTTTCGACGACTGACTACGGGAGCAAACTAGAGCCTTCTGTCCCATGGCGTAGGCAGTATTTTCTTAAGGAGTCGGCTGGACTTGAGGTTTTTCCTATATTCAGTATACCTACATGTTCAAGAACATTGATTACCCCAATGAGACCTTTTTAGTAAGTTGCTAACACTGAACTGTAATGTTTGCATTTGTTCAGTATTACCAGTTTCTTAAAAATATCGTTGGGGTACGGATACTCGATATTTTTGAACCCCCTGTATTACCTGGCTACTGGATAACTACTCAGTTACCTCTGTCTCGGGAACAAAACCGAACTGATACAAAAGTAGATTTAGGAAAGAAATTTAATTCGGACTGCAAACGCGAAAGAGTCGCCCTCTACAATTTTAGGCACGTGATATAAAGGAACTGCTGAAACCCTACACATTTTAGAAAAATTTATCAGATTGAAATAAAAATGGTCTCAATCGTTTTCGTAATATTTAGAGATTTCTTTATATGCTTGTAAATGAAATATTTTCCTTGATCAGGGTTACAAGGTAAACGACAACAGCGCGCCACCACTTTAAGCAGCCCCAATTGAATGCAACAAAATTTATTTGAGAATATTCAAACAAAATTCAAAAGAGTTGTATCATCCCATATCAAGTGTACGCGTTGTGACTCTGATTATGTATACCGCACGATATGAGTACTCAGTGCCGTGTGAAATTTTGAATATTTTTCAATATTTGTGTAAATTTACAGTATTAGTTAAAAAAAACTATCTGTCTATACATTTGTCTGTCTGTCTGATTAGCTCTATCTGACAGGGTAACTGGCTGGCTGGTGATTTGTTTTGGATCCTGAAAATATGTCTTGAAGGTGGCAGTAGTTGTACTTGGCTACTTTTCATGTATGTGGAGAAGTTTCAGAATCATTAGGATTGTGTGTAGAATTTCTTGTAATTAACTCGCTAATCATCTTCGGCTTAGAATTGAAAAGTAATTTTCCTCGATTTTGTCCAAGAACACAGTTTTTTAGAATGCACAAAAACTGTTGAAAAAAATACTATCCTTATGGACAGTGGGCGATCTTTGAACTCAAATATCTCCGTTTTTATGCTTGATAGCGATATGGCAGTTTGATCGAATTGTCGGGACCCGTCTGCTGTATGTAATGACTTCGATATCTCAAAAATTCAAATTTTGGACATGACCGTTTTTAGAAAATTACTCTTCAATTAAAATGTCGTATGGGAAAAGTATATTTTGTTTTTCATAAGCTGCAACAAAGCTAAAGAACTAATTCAGAAAGTAACTAATCTTCAACCCCTAATCCTATGCTAACTTCCCTTTATGCTTCTTTATACCAATTTTAGTAAAATTGAAAAAACATTTTTTTTTTTTTTTGTTGAAAAGCTGACGTGCTGTATAATTGATTAGTTTGGCATGCTAATTAATGTTCTAAAAGCTGTAGCGTGAATAAGGAGAGAATGAGAATGTATTTCCGTATCCCCCCCCCCCTCCGAGATCATTGGAAACGTAAAATTTTTGGTCGAGACAAAATTTGAGCAAAATTTTGTACACCCGCCACGATTCTGCTTACAAAATAATTTTTACCCTACCCCCTTCCCCTCCTCCAGAAACTTTCTGTGTACGCTACTAACTAAAATTCGATAAATCAGTTTTGCGACCTTGAAAACATAAAGAGTAATTCTTGTGGTATAACTATTCATGAACATGAATATGTACTTATGAATCCACTCCTCTCTTTTTCTACATGTAGAAGTAACATGTTGCAAAGTGGAGTTGAAATATTGTCAAAAATAAATTCTGCAGAAGGAATAATACTAGTAACATGAATATTTGTGAACCCCTCCTTCACCCTATCACTTTGTAGACGCAAAAGATTCGAAGTCAGGGTTGAAAATAGTGCTGAAAATAAGTTCAGCGGTGTTCAAAGCCTACAAAAAGATATCCATGATGCAACTGCTTACAGATACTGTCAACTGCAAATACCTCCCCACCACCCATCCAGGTTCCAGAATTTGCAAGTTAGAGTCATAATATTGTCAAAAATTAAGTCCGAGACTTTGAAACTTGAGAAATGACACCCGTACTACCTTCATCGATATTCATCGTTTTCTACTACCTACCCCTCCATAGGTACCGTAATTTGCTAACTGGGGTCAAATAATTATCAAAATGAGTTTTGCGACCGCTTTAACCTGTGGCACGACATCTACATTGTATTTTATGAAAATGTTGAACCCCCTCCACCTTTCAGGAGGCGTTGTTAATAACTTATAGCCATACCAATATCAAGATTCAATTCTATGACCTTGAAAACCCTGCAGAAGGTACTTTGATTCGGTGATAAAATAAAAAGTTTGAACTGTGGTTTCGTTGGGTTAGGCAGGAGGGAGAGGAAAAAATTTAAGGAACAGATAGACGAGGAATCGTAGAAACGAATTTGAAGGTAAATCGCCTCCTACTTCCTGGCAGAATTTTATGACATTAGGTAATTGTCAAAAATTCGTTTATTGTCGTAAGGCCTGTACTGATTCGTGGTAGTGTAAGGGTCTGTTTGGCCAAGTGAATAACGCGTTGGTCTCGGAATCCTGAGGTTCCAGGTCAGAGCCCACGTAGCAACTCGCCAGATTTCGACCTAAGCCGGTTTTTCGACCAGAAGGGAAGAGGGCTAAGACAGCTCTAACAGCATCCCCGACGTCTCTGAAGTGATGCTCGAAAGGGCAGATTCCAGGGCTCGGGTTGAGAGTAAATTCGAAAAAGAGAAGGAAATACATGGTAGTGTAAAAGGTCTGTTTCGCCTCCCCCACCCCACGATGTTTTTGGGCATAGTTACGAAAAATTTCAGAGGGCTTTCCTTAATTGAAATTAATCGAGAAGCATTTTTTGATTAGATGAATTTTTATTGCGAATTTTGTGAATTACTTCTCCCTTGGGGGGTGAAGATCTCTCGAATTCTCGGAGACTTCCTAATACATTAATTAGTATGCTCAACTGACCAATTATGCCAAAATTCTCCAATATTTTTGTATTTAGTCGTCATTTTTTGTACGAGGTTCCAATTTTCAATCTAAAATGGAGCTAATCGCACTTCCGATTTCGTGATGCTTTCGTTTCGTTTTGATTTTCTTTGTCAGTTGTCAGATTCGGAAAATACGTATTTGAGAGAAAAACGTCTCCATAGTGGCGTTATCTCATCGTATCAGTTCGATCGTTGCCAATTTTCGAATACTTTTGCGAATAAATTCGCTAGTCATTTTCTTTCCTACTCATTCCAATGTCATATCTCTGGTTATACATTATGCGAGGCGAATTTTTCGCATTTATCTTCTAATTTATTCCGTAACCAGTTTGTTCCATGCAGTACCTCCGCAGTTCGAAGAGCGAAACCGGTTGCTCCGGTCACTTCGATCGCCGGCGTTGCGGCTGGATAAAAATGTATCTTAGAAAAATTTTCCGAACATCAAATCGCGTGTACCATCTAAAAATAAGATTCGTTTCTTCTCAATTCGACGTATCGCATTATTGGCGTCTTCTTTTTGACAGCTGAATCTCTGCACTGTCGTAACTTTTACAACTTTCAAATGAGACTGACGTTGTAGGAAGATGAAAAACGATTTTTTTCTCGCCTTTTCTATAATTTGGCAATTGTCGGACACCGCGTGTCGTTTGTATAGGCGAGCAAAGTAAACACGGTCGGAAAGGCCGGCCACGCGTGTTTCTATTTTTAAGTATAATTGAGGTTTTTAATTCGAGAACATACGGCGAATGAAGAGAGCGGAGTATGAGAGAGATTTACTCTCTTGTTTTGTGCTGTGTTTACGACGTCCTACGTGTCGGGGAAAGGTCGCTCTGTGTTCTGTAGTCGTGTGTAAGAATTGGAAAACACGAGATAAATTCGCTATAGTTCACAAGAATTGTATAGTTGATCGCTGCCAATCCGATAAGTTTGTTGAATTTGTTTTATGTTTCTGCTCGAGTGAGGTTATGGCGTTGGTGTGATTTGAAATCAATTCGTTGGAAAATCATCCGAAAAATTTGGCATAATGCGAGTAAATTCGTGGAAAGAAAGCGAGTTGTCGTTGATAGAGGCCAACAGTCACCACTGCCCCCTTCGTAATTGGTTTACAAGCCGAGATTTTCAACGAACTCCCGTGGATAGACAGCTGGCCAAATTAAAGAAATGATGACTCATTCCTGTTTGTATACTGGATTTTTTTTGTGAATTTTGTTGGAATTCTGGACATATACAGCCCTCTTCCTGTTTCCAACCTCTTTTAACAAAAGTTCTTTTCATCAGCCCTGTTTGCTGGTTTGCAAAAACAAGTTTTCAAATTTGGAACATAGGTTCCTCAAAATACCTGTTCATAGACTGTTGAAAACCTTATCAAAGTAATTTTTCTTTCATCGATGATAGAGGGTCGTATGGCGATGCACGCATGCCAAATTGGCCCCGGGACACCGCACCTCCTATTCCGGCGGAAACGCCCCGAATGAGCCTGCCTCAGAATAGGGGGGAAATTTTTCTTTCATAAGAGAAATATTAATTCGAAAATATGCGTTAAATTAAAAAACAGTGCCATAAAGTTTAAAATTGGTATAGATATCATTGTCAGGTTGATCAGTATACTAGAAGTCTTATCAACTTGAGAGATTCCTTGTCCTTCAAAAGCATAGTAACTCAAAATTTCAGGGTGTCTACCAGTCATACAAAAGTCCTACAATTGAGGTAGTGGTCATACAAGTCATACCTAAGTCGTGCAATTGCCACTAATTAAATACAGATTTGGTGATTCCTCCGAAACAATTGCAATATTTCTTATCAAAAGATGGCCAAATTGAAATTTACTTGAAAATTCGTGTTCTTTGCAACATTCTTTGCAACAATTCGCTCATTATTATATACTTTTTAAGCTTCGTCAAAGTTTTTGTTTGCAGTGAGTATTTTCTTGAATTTTCTTCTTGTATAAATTCTGTTCAGGCGTGAAAGTGGTCCGAAGAAGGTCCTATAAACGTCATACAAAAGTCATGCTTTTGGAAAATTTGTATTTGGCTAACACCCTAAATTGGGTTTATTGTACGTGAAACCTTTTTTAATTTTGGAATTTCGGTACTAAATTTGACAACTTTTCCGATCTATTAGCACCCCCTTTTTTTCAGAAAACGTTGAATATCATTTAACTATTGCACTTTTTAAGCAATTTTTAACAAAATCTCTGTAATCACTTCGACCCACCTTAACAATTTTTAATCTTTCATCAATGTTTTCCACCTTGAAGCAGTTTTTGAAATATGATTTCTTTCTTAAACGAAAATTTGCTCTCGTGAAATTTGGACAAAGCATTGACAAGGTGTTGGACTAAAATCTGTGAACAGTTTAGCCAAATGTTTTGATTGGTACGTATTTTAGAAATCGTAAGTTCAAAACTCAAAAATGTCCCTAAGTTGAAAGAAAAATTAAATGAATGAATAATTATTATAAAATTTAACATTTTGAATCACAAAGTATATCTTTGGACATCTAGATCTTTGAAACGAGACCTTGCGTATCTGTATACCTATATATCCTCTTTCGAGAAATAACAAAAGTTTAATATTATATTGTAAGAGGAACTATTTCTGAAAAACATCGAAAAGTGAATATTTTGCCGGAATGTTTCATATACATATTCCTGTAATACTTGGAAAACTTTTGTCAAAATCGTAGTGACCGAGAATGAAAATTGCAATTTTTGGTCCGAACTGATATGGAATAACCCATTATCTTTATATTTCAGATGCAGGGTCAGATGAAGCAAAAAACACCTGAAACCTTCCCCTGAAAAATTTACACTCCCTTGCCTCTCCCGTCGTCTCCTTTTATAAGAAAGCATAAACCTTTTTGCTTGAAGAGTATTGCAAGGATCTTACGACACACCCCTGAAAATAGAACTTCATCTCTGCCTGTCGTATACGGTTTTAGTATTCCAGCATTTTATTATCGCCAGTTGTTATTAGATTTGAGTAGCTTCGTGATTGTGTCTAATTATTTGTCTTCTTGTTCTCGTTTCAGGATCAATATGAAAATATATCGTTTCATACGCAAAAAGGAATCGACTTTCTGGAACGATATGCCCACTTTATCAGAGATAGATGTGCAATTGAAATGGAATATGCCTCCAAACTCAGGTAATGATCCGTTTATACTCAACTTATCCGTAGGCTCTGTTGCTAGGGCTAGGGCCGCAGCGAATGGAGGAACAGATAGGCTACCGTCCTCCTCAAAAATTAGTTTCGAGGTGGTAATTTGATGGAAAATCCAAACTGGTGGGAAGAATTGAATTGGATTTTCAAAAATTACAAGCAGAGAAATTTACAAGTTGCTTATTAATTTTAATGCAGCAGTTTGACGAAAGCAAGTTGGCAGTTTATACAAATGCAAATTGGCGAGGATGTCAGAGTTCTTTGAGTTCCTTCTTACTCTATGAGTTTCATGATCTGGCATTCCAGGCAGAAACTTCGGATCCTAATTTAGTTTGAAATAAATATAATTTTCCTCTTAAAGGGGGGAGGGGGGCTAATACATACCACCAACTTTGGAATCGTACATGGAAACATATGAAACAAAACATCAAAATATGAGTTTTTTTGGGTCGCGGTCGCTGGGTTTTAATCCGGCCCCGATTTGTGCTCCAGATTTGACCCTCTCTCGTCTCCCTTTGTGGGGACTGACTTGATTTCCAGACGCGGATCCCGGGGGGGGGATGAATTGGAGAATCTTCCCGCTCCAACACAAAAAATTGAAAATCCTTGAGGGAGAGGGGACTGCGGGGTGGCTGACAGTAAAGAAATTTCCGCTCGTGCGCTTTTCCTTTTGCCCATTTCCCTCCCCAAAATGATCGTCTGGATCCACGCCTTTCCCAAAAAACATGTAAGTCCTTGAAAGAAATTTCTCTTCGTCTCGGTATATTGTAGTAGGAAGTGAGTATTTTCCAAGCCAACGGGTGTGAAGGATGTAAGTGTATTGGCTTCTAAATTTCCTACTACTTGATTGGAATTAAAGTAGTAATTTTATGCTTGTCTCAAAGCTAGGTGACGAACTTGTACGTTCTTGAGAAAATTTTTCAAAGATTCTGTGTTGTGGAGTAGGAAGTAAGACTTCTGCAACAGTATTCTATTATAAGATGATAGTTTACATGCCGCGAGTATTCCTACTATAAAACTCAAGTTGAGGAAACAATTTTCTGCTCATCTTGAGGCTGAGTGACGAACCTGTACTTTCTTGAGAAAATGTATTCGGTTCACTGTGTATTGTAATAGGAAGTGGGGTTTCTCGAACCTGATGCATTTCAGAGATGTAAGTGTATATGCCCCTAGGACCACTGCTAGAGGAGTCAAGTTGAGGAAATAATTTTATGCTGATCTCATAGCTGAGTGGCAAACTTGTACGTTCTCGAGAAGATTTTTCAAAAATTCTATGATTAGTAGTAGGAAGTAAGACTTCTCCAATAGTATTCTTTCAGTAGACATATGTGCATTATTCAAGGGTTCCTACTACAAGTCACAAGTTGAGGAATTAATTTTCATAATGATTTCATTGCTGAGTGTCTATCATGTACGGTCCTTGCAAACATTTTGACGAAACCAGGTACGTTGTAGAAGGAAGTGGGTTATCTCCACAAACAATTTTTTCTAAAATTTTATAGTGCGTTGTAGGAAGCGAGATTTTGATGTCAAAATGTTTTACCAAGATGTACATATTAGGTACCTCTCTGAACATTTTATTACAAAACTGAGGTTGAGCGGTTACTTTTGTGATGATTCTAATGCAGTGCTTCTCTCATGTATGTCTATAAGGAAATATTTTCCGAATTTCGTAAATTATAGGAAGAAATAGGAGAGATCTAAAATAGGTAATGCTTCTTAGGAATAGAAATATGTATATCAAGTTCTGAGTTTCCTACAACAAGATTCGCTTTAGCATATTTTTCTAATGATTTTAATGTAAAGCACCTGACAATTATGTCAATGAAAAAATTTTCCAAAATTTTCAAAATCGTGAGGAGGAATAATTCATAGTTTTGAAAATCATTCGTCGGCATTAGGTTATTCTATCATCGTCATACAAAACACAGTTTTCCCTACTACAATATTCAGGGAATCGTAAAATCGGCGATTTAGCGCGCTAGTTTCTTTTGTGTTAATTATTAATTTATGAAAATTCGATCGTTGTAACGGTGAAACAGTTCGTGGTTTGAGTGCGCGAGCGGTGAAGTTTTATTTTCAATCAGAAGTTGTTAATTCTTGCCTCTCCAATTTCTCCAATTTTTTTTCAAAAAATGTTCATACTTTTTTGATTCAGGGGTTAGTTAGGCAATTTATGCATCATTTCTGTTGGAATAGTAATCGTTATCATTATCATAGTGAAAATGAACATTCCCCTATGGATGGAACATTCTCGCCACTGAAAGGGTTAAGTCTACATATGACTTTAGTTGCCACTGCTTATACTGAGTGGAAGTGCCAATATTACGAATTCATAAACAGAGTTTGAAAGTTGAAAGTTTTAAGTCAAAAGCTGGAGAATTTTGACGGTAAAAAGCCAAAAGTCAAAAGTTGAAAAGTATTTTTTGATGAGAAGCGAAAGGTAAAACTTAGAAGCCTTATTTATTTAGATTTTTCTTTCATTTTTCGCCCTTTCCCTTTCCAAATCCCTTTTTTCTCTGTTCTGTCCTAAAGCGACATCAAGTTCTATTCTCAACAAACTAATAAACAATGCCTCATAATTTTTTTTTGGATGAAAACCCCAAAAAGAGTGAATTTCTAAGTCAAAATCAAACTTTTAAACATTTTAATACTGGAGAGCTGAAAGTCAAAAGCTGAAAAATATTTCAGTAAAAAACAAAGAACAAAAAGTTTTCTATGCTAAACTTAAAAGCTAAAGTCAAAAGTGAAAACTTTATCTTACGGCTTTCCACCATTGTTCACAACACTTTCCTTTCATTTTTATAAATAAATATTATTTATTCTTTTTTTCTTCCATTTTTTCTAAAATTAAGAGGAAGAATGCAAGAGGAAATGATTGTTTAAAACGTTTAAAACACGAAGTATATGAGAGAAAAAAAACAACGTTTTAAACAAAAAAAAGTTTAAAACATTTTTTTTTGTTTAAAACGAACGTTTGTTTCTTCTTGTGGTTTAAAACATGTTTAAAACACTTGTGTTTTAAACATTGCAACCCTGCTCTGATAGGAATATACAGTTTGACCATTAACTGCGAGGAAAAAATATTGAAACTCCTGTTTTGTGATTGGTTGAAAAGGAGCCATGTCGAAAAAGAAAAAAATCAAGGGACAGTTTCCAAGGTTGGCAACACTGACTCTCAGCTGTGAAGACGTAATTTCCACGTTACCAACTCATTCATTCATTTATGTAGAGTAGTATTATTTTTCCAGTTTGTTCTAATATAATTTATAGCTTGAAAATTTATAAAAAGATAATAATAAAAATTGTTAAAGGGACAGCCATGCCGACGGACATTTTAGCATATTTAATCCAGTGTTGACCCATTAAAAGGGGATCAAATTTTCTTCTGAAACCTTGAATAAGTAGAATTCTGTCGTCTGTATATCTATCAACAAGGAAAAAAAGGGGGAAAAAACCGTATCATTAATACTCGTAAGATAACTGCTGGAGACTGAAAGTGAATCGCGAAAATGGAATCGCGGGAACTGCTTTGAGAATCTGATTCTCCACAACAAAGAATCGCAAGTAACTGAATCCGATTCTCCAACACCAGAGAATTGCCCTTTCTCTGTTCTTAATAAAGTAGATCAACCACCGGGCTAAGTGCAAATACCGCGTACCCACATCAATTCCGATTTGTGTTTTTTTTTTTAGACTTTTGCGTGGGGTAGGGAGCTAAAATTTGGTTGGTTCGGTTAATGACCACTTAGGAGCCCATATCTGTCAAGTGCGGGGATTCCTCGAAGTTACAGATTTCTAACACAACATGTCTTTCTTGGCATCTGAGAGGAGGACACCTATGTCAGGAGATACTTTGATCCCAAGGGTTACAAATCTGTCGAATGGGAGGATTTCTTGATGTTAACGATCCATAGTTAGAAGATGAGGATTTTCGTGCCTCACTCTGTATCGGTAAACAGTTTGTGGATTTGGTACCTCAGTGGGAGGGATCTCTTCTAATAATGTAAAATTTGCAGGAAAAAAATACCTGAAGATCCCGGTGCTAAAAGGGGTCCGCGTTAATATGGAGCTAGCAATTGAAACTTTCAGAAAATGGTTCATTTTCCGAAATTTATGCTCGTTTATGTGGCCTTAAAATGTCCCCCCTCCCCACCGTATCCGAAAGATGAAGTTGAGAGCTGATAATTTGAAGAAACTGAGTTGGCATTTTCTGGTATGTGTCCCTTCCCCCTCACACAAAAATATACCTTCGCTGCGGCCTTGGCCTGTTGACTTTTTCATTCCTTCTGAGTGCTCGCGCTTGATACCAATTTGCTGGACAAGTGCGGTGTGACAAATTCGATGTGTAACGGATTAGCCGCGTGTAAATATTATCCATCGAACGTGTTACAGTTGACAAGGTCTTCGCCTTCGGTGTCACTGGATTTATATTTGTACTTTTTGAGTCCACGAATACAATACAGATACACGTAGTATTGGTACACTTTCGCGTGTAAAGTGACACTTTGAGGATGGGTCAATTGAGGTTATCGTTGTATTCAACGTTGATTTTAGTGTATACGCGCTACCGTTGGCTATTGTTCAGGTAGACAATGACGCTAGAGTGAGAGAACAGAAAGAGTGGCAGTGAGACAGTGAGAAAGAGTTGGACTGAGAGAGAAAGATCGAGGGAGACCGAATAGAAAGAGCTAAAAGGTAGAAAAATCACGAGTAACGTCATCAGCGATGTGTTGTAATGCTGCACCGTACTGCGCCGCGCCATTTGTAATTTACACTGGAGTGGGTTATGTAATCTGGTTAATTTCTGTCGACCATCATCATAGTTGGAAATGCCGAGTATACTCCCGGCGTTGGTTTCTTTCCTCAGCGTCTCTTATGCCCCACCGAGTCATCGGTGTTATTTAACCGAACGATGAAAATGAAAGGTGTCATCGGAGGGTGCTAGATGCACTCACTCGTTAAGGGGAGTGCAACCCTGGTCTCTGGTGTTGTGGCGGCGAATACGAATGTTATGAGTGGTGTATAGGACTCGCCACCCTCAGGCGAAAAGGTGGCAGCGGTGGATTTTCTCGTTAATCGCGTGTTTTCAAGTACCTGGATGTTAATACGCCGGCAAACGAACCGTATTCGTGTTGTATATTACGTAGTCCCTGTTACTATGCCGAATGTGTTTTTATTTTTTCTAAAAATCGTTAGCCGAAAGATGAGAAAAAGGGGGTGGGTGGCTTCGACATTCGTGAGAAAACAGCGGCTGATGAGAAGACGCGCAGTTCGGAGAGTAGACAGAGAGCACAAGCGAATCGCGCACGAATTTTTCAAGAGTTTCGGAGGCTGCTGAACAATTTTTCTGGGTGATTCGGACTATACGGCGGCCTTGTATCGATTTGGCGCAATGAAATTCACGTTATGCTGGGCCCGTTTTGTTTTGGTGCGAAAAGACATTCGTACGTGGATTCAGGGACACGGTGGCGCCAGATCAATACTTGGCAAATTATGTTAGTCGAGTGCCTCAGTGTACATTTTCCTGGTTTTTCGTGCGCCAGGATGCCAAAAATAATTGCGAACAGCTACTTTTTCCGTTAGTGACACACCTTAGTAAGGTTGTGCCCGGGCTCCTCTCATGTTCGGAATTTGTTTCTCCTTAGTCATCAAGGATGCCAGTGGCGCAGCCGGTGGGGTGGCTTGCGGGGCTGCAGCCTTTTCCCCGAAGGTGTTAATTTTTTTTTTTCTTACTAATACTCTAAATTTACATAAAATTCCAAAGAATGACAAATGTCGAAAATTTTACGCGTCTTTGTGTGGTATGAATCATCAGAGTCAAAACGCGTACACTGGGTATGGGATGATACAATCTTCTTTTAAACTTCGTTTGATTATTCGTGAATAAATTTCGTTGCATCCAGTTAAATTTCTTCCTTAAATCTACTTTTCATCGGTTATTTTTTTTTCTCAAAACACAGGTAGTTGAATTGATAGATATATGCCGTAGGTGAGTAATACAGGGGGTTCGAAAATATCAAGTACCCCCGTACTTCAACGAGATATTCTCAGTAAATTGGTAACATTTAACATTGAGCCAATGTGAACATTACAGTCCAATGTTAGCAACTTACCAAAAATGTGTCATCAATCAATGTTCTTGAACACCCTGTAGGTATACTGGAAATAGGAAAAACGAGAAAATCCTGGTACGCCATCGAGGGATGCCGTCGGAAGAAGTGGCAGACTGCTCTGCAAGGTCGTGACATTGTTTGGAAAAATTGTGCAAAAATACTACCTACATCTATTGAAAAATTTGCGAAAGCAAAGATTTCTGTGATCATGAACCTGAAAATTGTTCCAGATTGGTCAGAAAGACATTTGGAATAGGAAAAATTAGAATTCCCATCCTCTTCAAAGAGTCACTCTGATACGTCCTTCTTGGCGGTATCTTGAAACTCGTGAATTGAACGACAATCCAGAACTTTGGTCACAGCCTAAAAGGTCTTCAGCAAGTGTGGAAGAATTATAGAATCTTGAGCGAGAGTCTAAAGTAGTCTTGAAGAGTCTTAAAAAAGTCTGAAAAGCTTCAAACGCGCCCACCGATCTTAAACAAGTGTACAAGAATATGAAGTCTTGAAAATTCCTAATTAAGTTGGAGAAAGTTCAGTGAGATTTGAAGAGGCAGTGGGCCTCTATTGAGAGCGTTATGCGTAGAAAAGCTACATCTAGTTTTGAGAAGCCTTAAGCGTCATTTTTTTTTACTGTCTTGATCGGGGATTGCGTCCGAACGTGTTAAATATAGCAACAGAATATTATGAGAAACTCTATAGGAACCAGAACACGAAAAATACCCACAATCTCCAAAATCGCCAAAGACATCAAAATTCCCAAATCATTCAAGGATATCAGAACCTCCTGACAGCCCAGCCTTCCCATATCCCCAAAATCCTGGAATGGGAAGTAGAAGCAGTTATTAGAAAAATAAAAAGTGGAAAAGCCCCTGGACCAGATGCGATAAAAAACGAAACTCTAAAAATGCTACCAGGTGCACTAATTAAACCATTAACAATATTATTCTACAAAATTACAGACTCAGAAGAAATACCCGCACAATGGAAAGAAAGTGAAATCATCCTACTCAACAAGAAAGGAAAAAAGGATGAAATTAACAACAATAGACCCATCAGTCTCTTGTCAAACATGAATAAAATATTTATGAAGATACTAAAAAACAGACTGTACAATGAATTAAACCGAAACCAGGACGAAACTAAAGCCGGCTTCCGAAAGGAATACTCGAAAATTGACCATCTCCATACAGTAAATCAGGTTATAGAGAAGGCTAGGGAATACCAAATAGAATTGCATCTACTGTTTATCGATTTCAACAAAGCATTTGATACTGTGGATCACAACAGCCTGTGGGAAGCCTTGAAGAAACAAGGAGGACAACTAAAAATTACTAACATACTAAAAAAAAAATATACGAGGACTCAGTGGCGTACATACGGTTGGAGAAAGAGGGAAGAAAGTTCAGGATAGGGAGGGTAGTCAAACAGGGAGACCTGCTATCACCGACTTTATCCACATGTATAATAGCTTTCTTTAAATCTACAAATGCTACTTATGTATCAAAACCTTTTTTTCAGTCTTTTTTCTAATAACAACCTCAAACATAAAATTGCTTCCCTAGTTCCTTTACTTTTTTTGAATCGAAACTGATCTTCTTCCACCCGCTCTTCCATTTTATTTAGTATTCGTTTATTTATTATCCTTCCTAAACTCTTTGATGTATGCAATAGTAAACTTATAGTACGATGGTCTTCACATTTTCTTGCCCCTGCTTTTTTAGGGATCATAATTGATCTGCTTTTCTGGAAATCTATTGGCATTTCTCCTTCCTCATATATTCTGCAAACTAATTCATTGACATTTTTCAAAACTATTTATCCTGCATTCCTCAATAACTCACTAGCATTTTCATTAGCTCCTTCTGCTTTACCTGCTTTTATTTCTTTCAGAGCTTTATCCAATTCGGAACTCAAAATAGGATCTTCTCTTTCTTCATCCTCTGCACCATCTTTTTTTTCCATACATTTACTTATACCTGCTCCATTCTTATACAGTTTTTCAACATATCTAACCCATTTTTTTACTTTGTTTTTTTTAGAATCTAATAATTTTCCGTTTTCATCCGTTAAATTATTTGTTCTCTTTCTTCTTGCTCTGAAGTATCTAATATTTGCTTTATTATATATGCCTAAACGGGTTTTCCTGTTTTTATTTGCTTTTCAATTTCCTCACCCTTCTGATAAATCCACTTTTCTTTTGCTTTCTTACGTTGTCTTTCCATTTAATTTCTTAGAGCCTTATATTTATCCTTACTTTCTCTATCGGTAGCTTGTTTATACTTCCTTCTTTCTTCCAATAACTCTAGTATCTCATTTTCCATTCATGGTTTTCTTCTTTCTATTATTTGAGTAGTTATTCCTTCCTTGCTACCAGGTGCCTTCCTTTCTTTAGTGCTATCCTATCATTTCCTTTCTGTGATTTACAAAATTCTTTCTTTATTTCTTTTTCTTTTCTCTTGTTTGCCTCTTTCAATAACTTCCAAGTTCCATTTTGTTTTTACTTTCTTCTTATTCATCTTTTAAAAATTAAACCTGCATTTCATTACTACTAAATTGTGGTCACTATCTACATCCGCTCCTGGGCATGTCTCACAATCCAGTATCTGATCTTTATAGCTTCTTCTCGTTAGAATATAAAATAATCTATTTGATATCTCCTTTTATCTCCGGGGCTTTCCATGTGTATTTCCTTCTCTCGTGATTTTTAAACAGAGTGTTTCCAATTATTAATTATGTAATTTATATTCTTCTCAGAATTCTATGAGCCTTGACCCTCTTTCATTTCGCTCTCTTAATCTATGCTCCTCGCATATCCTTCTTTCTTTCTTCCTCCTACTCCGGCGTTCCCATCTCTCGTTGTAATTAAATATTCTCTTTCTTTTATCTTGCTTAATACTTCCATCAGTTTTTTCATAAATTTTTTCTACCTCTTCTTCACTATACCTTCCTGTTAGTATATAAACTTGGACTATCACTGAAGATAGTTTCGCAGAAATTCTTACCTTCTCTCACTGTGTTGGATATAACTTTGCACTCTATTCCCTACATTTCATTCATAATAATACCCACACCTGCTTGCCCGCTTTTCGCTGCTGTATTAATTATTCTAGATACGCCCCCGTCCAAAAATAAAATCGTTTTCTTCTGGCCATCTCACTTCTTTAATTCCAATTATATATGATTTTAATCTTTTCTTCTCTTTCTTTAAGTTTTCTAATTTGCTTACCTCATTCAGGGTCCTTACATTCCATGTCCCTTTTCTCATTTCTGATAGTTTCTCACTAGCTTGTCTCCGCCTGGACCTCCGAATGGGAGACTTTTTACATCCGGAATTATTATTTACTGTGTGAGTTGCTCTCATAATTGTGGTGGAGACGCATCTTCAGAGAATAATACTGATTTGTTTTCATCAGGGTCTATCCATCGGAGTTTTTCTTTTCGTATGTGTCTTTCTTGTTTCTTTAGGCCCCCTCACTACGCCTAGGTAGCACACAGAGAAAGGGTCTGTATGAGACTCCGATATTTCTCGAAAAGTTTGCTCTATTTGCGTTCAACAAACGTTCTACTTGATGGACTCAGTTTTGTAACCTTGCAAGAGAGAAAGAATATTTTAGAATCGTGATGAAGATCGAGATTTGCCCGAATACCTTTGATTGCGTTGGCTGGACTTAGCAAGGGTATTGTGCGTCACTGCTTTAAATGGGGAAGCATAGAAAGGGATTCAAGCATCTATGAATGCAGTCGGAAACTGCAAACAAACGCAAGCGACTCATTATTTTCATAATCTATTGTTTTCGATCAATTTTTGCGATTCCATTATATTAAAATCTCTGTGGTCTCTAGTCATGTGGTGAACCATATTCCTTTTATTGATCTGTAAATACGAGTACTTCTCCCTGAAATCGAGGGTTCTAGTCACAGCGAATCATAGTATCAGGAAATATCGAATTGTCTACTTATGCAATGTCGTTTTCCCATTTTACCCACGTAGTCGGTTGTTGACATTCCAGTGGGCTTGAAGTGACCTACAGGGAGATTCATCGCACTCGTCTGTGCCTCTGTGCTGGTGAGAAGCCTCATTCGAATGTCGTACTGTATAGCCAATTGTAATCCGATTAATCACGTACCGGGCATGCCGCTGGTAGGTATACATAGAAACCCGGAACTGTTTTTTCAAACAATCTGGTAACGAGTTGATGTTATGCAAAATATATGTCATTATGTGGAGAGAATACGTCGAAATGCATCGTTTAATTGATTGCGAGGAACGTGTACGATTAAACAGAGGAAGAAAAAGGGGGGAACGCGGTTTCGCTGCAGCGGATTTCAAAAAGCGCTAATTTGCATTTTAGTACGTGCCTGGAAAGCGGAGTTTACATTTTTGGGGATTATTATTTTACAAAAACGTGAACCTGTACCTACCTTTTAATCAGCTTGCTCGGACCAGAAGATGCTGCTGAAAGGAATATGGCGGCTTGTTGCGGAAGAACACGAAGAACGAGTTTACGAGTTGATGCGATTCGTTTGGAAAAGCTGCATCGTGGTTTCATGGAGCGTGGACCCCGAGGCAGTTGCGCTACTTATTGGATACCGCAAGTGGCGGTGGTTTTTTTCATCTGTCGAGGTCTGTACTTGATGCACTGTTCGGTGCATTGCCCGTTCTCTTCCTTCGATCGTGAATCTTTTGACAGACTGATCCAGAATCAGGAACTAATGATTTGAACAATCAGAAGACTTGCTAAAACCTACCCGAACCAAATTAGTTACTTAAAATGAAAATTGGTGAATAAGTGTTAAAAACAACTACCAACATAATCTGATCAAAAAATTGACCTAAAATTACTTAAACTCACGTAAAATAACTAAATCCGTCCAGAACTGAGTGGAATGATCGAAATTTATGAAAAAATATCGAGTGTTACCTGTACGAAGGATGATCCAATCACTGAAAATGACCAAATCTAGCAAAAACACCGATCCTCATTTTAATGACCAAGAAGAATGTCGATCAGTCTAAACCCATTATGATCAAATCACGAAAACGTTCAAATTCAACCCAATTCAATTAAATGTAACCTAAACTGACCTAAGAGAACCAGAACAAAACAAGGCCTAAAAATGGCTAAAACCGATAACGACCAAAACCATGTACATAGCCGGGTCCGATGAAATGGTGGTATGGTGAAGAAATCAGTTTTCATTTTTTAATCGATTCTCAAAAAAAAAAAAGAAATGTCGGCTCTTGTCGCTGAAAGAGGTTTTAAGCCCCAGTTTCACTATTTTTCACCTCTCAAGGCTAACAGAATATCCCCTTCCCGTTTCTCCATCTAGTGGCGTAGCCAGTCTAGTGTTCGAGGGGGTCTGGTTTTGACCAAAAGAGGAGGGAGTGTTAGAGCGGGTGCTAAAATTAGAAGAATACTATCTGACGAAATTGCTTGCGGGATTCACACCCCCTCGACGCCCTTTGGATACGCTATTATCCCCATCTCTGTTGAGAAAGGATCCAAATGCGTGTCCTTTTGCGCAACAATGTACCTCCCATTTACATTTTTCAGCTGATCGTAAAAATTAACTCTGAAGTCTTCACTCAAATTACATAACGGAATCACAATAACTATTTTTGTAATTTTTAACTGTCGAGGATTCACAATTGTCAGCAACAAAACATCATGCTTGTTTGATTCGCTAACTAAAAATCTGCTGATCTTTTAATTCGCCAATAAAGTTTTCACTTCTGTGGCAACACTGTTAATTTGTACCTTCAACAGAATGAAACTAAATGTCTTGACGCGTGAGATGCACATGTATGTTCTTTAAGATGATTGTAACCATGGCAACAAAGAAACACGTTTTTTCAAAATTTTAAGTTTTCGCATCATACCTCCATTTCATCAGTCCTGGTCACATGATCAAATCGACTGAAATTGACCACAATAATAAAATCTGAAAAAAGCAGGGTGTCTATTAGGTCAGGAAGTCGTGAAAAGTCAGGATTTTTGAAAGTAGGTCAAGAAGTTAGGAAAACGTCAGAAAATTTCAAAAATTTCAAGGAATTTATTGAACGGTTGGGAAAAAATTAGTAAATTACCATGCAATGGAAAATTCTGTAGGAAATCCCATAACATTCAGCACCAAGTCCTTAAATTTATACACCTGGCTTTATATTTGAAATTTAAATATAATTCGAAGACTTTTATCTATGGATTCTTCAAATACAAAGCAGGAGGTCAGGTAAAAGTTAGGAAAAAATTTTTTGAAGAATCTGTAGACACTTTGAAAATTTAACCAAATCTGAGAAAATTTGAACTAGTCCGCAGCAATTTGGTTAGCATTTACCAACACAGACAAAAATTGGTCGAATTCGATAAATGAAACTCAATCCAGTCTACGACTAAAAAATACAGAATTCTAGTTACATGGACCAAAATTAATCGCAGGGATCCGGAGCTGGAATTAAAACCGGAGCTGCTCTAAGCTGGCTGGCTTCGGCTTTGGAGTAATTTTGAATTTAGCACGGGCTTCGGATAATTTTCTTCGAGCTTCGGCTCTGGTTACTGCAAAAATGTCGTGTTTGCTCCTGTCCCAGTTATTTTTAAGGGAGCAGTGAAACATTTTAAGCATGATGGAGTGCGTGGGAGATTGCTGGGTCGGGGCCAAAGTCGGAGGCGAAGCTATAATCATAAATTACTATGATTTTTTAAGGTTCTGGCTCCTTTGAAAACGGGTTATTCCGCAGCTCCGAGTTCCAGCTACCGGTTCCTGCTTGAACGATAGAAACTAACCAAAAACGACTAAATCCTATCTGAACGGGGGAATGGCTGGCGATTCGAAAATTAGTTATCTTATTTTTCATTTTTTTTAAAAATGTATTTATTTTTATTTTATTTTTACTATTATTATTTTTTATTCTTTCTCTCTTTCAGTTGTCTTTTTCCTCTTTCTTTGTCTTTAGTTACTTTTTCTTTCCTTTCTTTTATGTTTTTTTTTTCTTTTTCTTTTTTCTCGTTATGTACTTATACTAAGAACTCTTTGTATATGCCCCCCACTGTAATTGGCCATTAGGCTGTTATGGAGGGCTAATTCTCAATAAATAAATAAATAGATATACTCGCTCAACCTAAAAAAAAAATAATAATTCAATCAAATCTCAAATTCACCGGGTCAGTTCTTGGTGCTTATTAGCGTTCAAATAGAGTCTGATTTGATTACGACTCATTGTACTTTCAAATTACATGTAACGAAGGAGCTTCTTACATGGGTTTTACTTTCTGGGTTGTGCACATTCTTAATATGCCTTTTTAGAATACATTTTCGAGGAAACTGTTTGAACGTGAAAATCATTTATGCAGGAGAAAGAAGTATCATGTTACTGTTTTATAACCAGAAATGGAAAGTGATAAGGAATGAGCCAAATTTCATAATATTATGTAGTACTGAAACTCATGAAGGCCCTATTTTGTCACCGACCACAGCTTCGTTACAAGTGAGGTGGGGGAGGTCTAAACGTTTTTTCTCTGTCCTGTCTGACCCGTTACACCCGCCCCTATGATTTGCCTCACATGGCCCAGACCACCCCCAGGAACCCCTCCCCTCCCCCTTATCTACACCATTGCCCGACCATCTGCTATGTTTCCATGTTCGGGAACTGTTACAGCTGTAAACAGATGAAGACAGTAACATGAAGCGACTAAAAACAGCCTGAATCAAACGTGACCAAACCTAAGACGAAAATCAAGAAATGCTCAAAAACTATCAAGTTTATCTAAATCTGATTGAATGTTTCCAGAAAGAAGTTGAATTGAGCTCCTAACCCTAACCAATGATAACAAAAAAGCCGAAAACGACTGTATTCAACTAAATCAAGCTAAACTTGACTTGAAATGACCAAAAGTTTTGAAAGCGACTACATCCCGATAGGAACGTCAAATTTGACGAAAATAAACTAAAACCGACCTAAATCAAACGTGATAAAAAACGACTGAGGACAGCAGAAATCGACTAAAACCTTGCAAAGCCAACTAAATCCGAAGGAATCTGACTAGAGTTTATCCAAACAGACCAAAAATGACCCAATCCCACCAAGGGCCGGTGCGAAAAATATGTCCACGAAGAAGAGTGCGGACACGAACAATCCCACAAAATGCAATAGAGGAAAGTACAAAACCATCAATTTTTCCGATCGGGTCTCAGAATTCCCAGTCTTTCCAACCTTGTAGTAAATGCCAACTACACTGTTGAAAATTTTGAGTGTTGCTCGTGCTTGGCGCTGTATTCTGATTACAGATGTCAACTTCGTTGTAAGAAATGGCACGTCGATAAATAACGACGAAGTGCGAGTGAAAGTCACGAAATGTTCGAACACGAAGTGTCCTGGTGGGTCGATGCCGCAAAGATTCGAAAAGCAGAAAGAAAACTGCAACTCTGTTATGGGGAAACAGAACATTGAACTGCGTATATGCAGGGAAAAAAATTAACCAAAAGATTGATTTTAACCATAAATAATTTTTTATTTCATCGGCGTGCAGCGATATCTTTGACGAGACATGTGAGTTGGAGATTCTTTGGAAAAATTACTTTCTCCCCAATAACTGCGACCTGACTGACTTCAATTTGAGTGATGAAGTGCCAAAAATGAATAAATATTGTCCTCGAAAAGATGGTAGTATTTCGAGCGATACTACTTCGATGTTTAACTAAGTGAGGGGCGACGTGGAAGTACTTTGTAAAGGGCTGGCTCTTCCTTCGAATCTAGTCGACTGATTCTGCTGTTAAACCGTCTGCAGTCAAAGTAGATATGTTATTCCGGCCATTCTAGAACATCGGAGAAGTTCTAAGGATCTTGTCGTGCTATATCACTCGTACAGATCTACTACGAACCTGATTTAGCCTTTCACATCTTTTCAACAAACATCAGCGCTAGCGCCGGTCGTCTTGACGTCGAATGATCGCTGTTAACGATACATGGCCTGCGGAGGACGCGGATGCCCGAATAACGACCTTAAATCGCTCAATTAGGAATAGCGTGAAGAGCATGGCCTCAGGCGACGTAGCCATCTCCACTTCACTGCACAGTCTAGAAGGCCCTCGAGAGCAGTCAGTCTTATGAATGAAAATCGCCCGCCTTCTCGACTGTCGACGGTCGAGGTGTCGAGGATCGTGCACGCTCACATTTCTCTCCTGCACTGACTTCGAAAATGCGCTCTATTGTAATTGGAGAACTTGGGCAATTTCGAGTCGCCACCAATGCGCAAACCTGTTTAAAATTCGCCGGATGTTTTCATGTATGCCACGTGGATGTAGAGAACTTGGACAGTGGATACTTCGAGTCGCGAGCAATGCGCGAACCTGTTTAAAATTCGCCGGATGTTTTGGTGTATGCCACGTGGGCGTAGACCGTATCACCTACTCAACGATATATAGCTTCATAGACTGATAGGCTCTTGTTGAAAATCCCTCAAATTTTCGACTTCTACTTCGTTCACGTTTTCTTCACTTGGTTGAAGATTACGTCTTGTAAATTTAATTTGTTAACGATGATGATGGCAGAAAATACTTAGCTAGAATATACCTACAGTTCCTGATAAGGCATACCCAGGGCCATATACACAGGGGGGTCTACCCCTTCTTTGGGTACGGCCGTGCGCTTAAAATTCAGGAAAATGCTATGCTGATCCTCAGAAACATTACAAAATAAATGTAGCTTAAAATACCCCATATGTTAGGTCAATCCCACCCCTCGCCATATTCCTGGATACGGCACTGGGCATACCTGCATTAGTTTTTTCTTAAACTTTTCAAAAGGTCACTGCAGTTTTTCTCCAGAATAAGCAACGTAAACAAGAGTTGAAGCGACAATGGAAATTCAGATCTGTTATGATATCTTTAGAAATTTAGAACCTAGTTCTCGAAAATCGATTCGGACACGTATTGCCAAAAATCGTTATCCTTAGTCAACAAATTTGAGTTGGAATTGTCAATACGAATATGTATCGATCGAAATATTTCGTATTCCGACTAGAATTTCGTTCGGTCTAGTGGAGTTTTGAAACCTCGAACATTCGCCCAATTGGGGCAATTTCAAACTCGTAGTTGTATAAATTCATGCAAGTTGAGCACCGCAAAACCAATTCTTCCTCTTTTTCGTTATGTTCGTAGACTAACGACAGTTGTTTGATTGTCGTTAGGTTCGAATCCAGACAAGGAGAAAACAGACAGTGTAACTTAGATTTGTAACTGAGCAACGTTTTTAAAATTCATCAATATAATTCATTTTCTTCAAGTTTTCAACTTTATCTGGTTAATGCTTTCCGCAGTAGGTCAGAATTTAGGCAAGGCCTTTTCCCTTTAGTATTGACGTAATTCCCCCTAGGTTTAAACGATTCAACATCCTCGATGTGTACTAATTTACGTCGGGCTTTTCAACTACGAGTGTAGCCGACCTGGGGTGGGGGGACCTGCCAATATCAAAATAATGCTGAATATTCTTTGGCTTATATGATCTTTCAGTTACCGAGGGGGGAGGGTTTCAGAGGATGTGAGAGCTAAACTCCAAACCGCCTCCTCCCTATTTGCGCCCATAACTACGATCTATGACTGTAGCAGTCGAATTTGTCACGAAAGGTGTTTCTCTTCGTGGCAATGCTCGTGTAAAACTAATTAACCTACCCTTATTTGGTATTTAACTGGTGTCGAGTTAACTGGATCGTAATGCATGCGAGTATGTACTCATTCGAGTACATCTGTATATGCCGGTGAGCGGTGCAATTAATGGAGAGAGACCGACGTATAACACTGGGTGTTCTTTTTTTTATTTTCTTTTTTACTGCATCTAACCTCTCATCAGCAAAGGTTATTTATACGATTTCGGATAACGAGGGAACCATTCTGGACGTGTTTTCTTTTTCGTTTCATAGACGCCTTGCTGTACTTGTTTCGTTTCGATTATGGCTACTGTGGTGAAGATGGATGACTAACGCTGGTAATTCGTTTCCGAGGGTGTTCCTATTTAACGTTAATATCGTTCAATTGTGACCTTCCTGTTGTGGTTTTTGTAGTTCGAATTCGAAAGACAGAAAAAAAAAAAGAGAAAAAAAAAGGTAAACTGAGAGAAATAGGCAATGTAACTGTATCAGTCGCATACAATTGTGAAATTTTTTCATGAAACAGCCTTCGGTATGAGTGGATTGTTGGAAAAGACAGAAATCTTATGATTTGAAAACGTATTAGAATTTATAAACAAGTGCAGATATACAGACCGACAGGTTAGCCAGGCAGAAAGAAAATGTATCAGAGGCCGAGTGATGGATAGCCTATAACAGATTCCACATGAAGGGGAGTGCTAGATACGCCTTGGCTCTCGAATCGATGTTTTTTCTGAAGGTGGTACGTTTTCCTTAGTGGTGAAGACCACGCAGAAGATGTTTTGGTAACAGTAGGAGGTACTGTCGAAGACGTGCTGCAACAAATCAGTGATAGATCCGATGAGCCACCTGAGAGAGTCAGTTGAAAATACATAATTATAGTCAAGTTCATCAACCCCCGCCTGAGTACTCGACAATTTTCTCGAACTCATGAGGTTGATTGAATGAGTAGATAAGAAAGAAATACTTACGGTTTTTGATCGATTTGTACTGCTAGCAGTTTTCTTACTGGCGTTGAAAATTAAAATGCATTTCGAGTGTGATGTCAAATTCTTTTAACTCACTAAATTCTTGATTGGGTGACGAATTTTAGAGACGTCTCAATTTCCGTCGCAATACCATGTATTTTTCCCTCATCGAAAGATAGGGAGCAATTCTCAAAGCTATGCAGCTGAGATTATTCAGTCTTCAATCTGCATATAAGACACCCTTTCAAACTCTTCAAATTGCTTAAGGCTTTGCTAAACTTGAGTCAAACTCACTAAAACTGTTTTTATGACTATGATTCTTCGAGGCCTGAATGTACCTCTCCGAAACATGATTGAGATTCTTTAGAACGCTTACAGTTATCTAAAACTTCTGTAAAACTTACGTGGCGTAATTAAGGGGGGGGGAAGCTTAAAATTGTGCTTCCCCCGCCCCACTCAGTCATGGTAAAAGTAGAATTTCGGAGCTTATGAAATAATATTCTATACTTGAGACCAGGTTTGGCAAGTAATAGTATGTTTCAAGTCAAGGAGCGAATAAGGTTTATCACGACTCGTTCACCCCCCCCCCCCTAATCAGTATACATTGCAAGCAAAATGTAAAAAGAATGTAAATTGAGTCAAAATAAGTGAGAGAAAAAATTGAACTTCAATTTCTTAGTTGAAATTTAAAACTTGCACACAACTGGAACTACAATCAAAAATGGTGGTCTCCTTAGTCATTCAGTTTTAGAATAAATACTCCCAGTGGCGTAGCCAGGATTCTCCAGGAGATTTTCATTGGAGAAAAAGTCGAAAATTGAAGTATGTTTTAAAAATCGCCGATATTAGAGGACTATTTTATAAAAATGAAGGTAAAATTACTGCTCGAGCAAAAATTTTTCGAAAAAAGGTGTTTTAAGGCATAAAATCGCTCATTTTTGCACATTTTATCTTAAATTTCAGGTGCCTTAGGGGGGAACCCCCCTGGGGCTACGCCACTGAATACTCCTCAAATTCATGATAGGTAACTTGTAAGAAAGTAAAATGGCTTAATATGTTTTTATTGTGAAAGTGAATTTATAAAAAAACAGGTAAAAACAGTTTTTTAAAGCAGTCCAGGTTAAAAAGAAATTTCCATATTTTTCGCCAAACTTTTTAAATTGAAAATTTCCAAAGAAGAAAAGAATGATGATAATTAATTAATTTTATAAATAACATTTAAAAAATCAAGTTGAAATTCTACTACATCATCTTAATTGGAAAATTCATTATGTAATTATAATTAATTAATAATTGCCGGTGTATCTTCAGTCTGCTTTTCGCAGTGTTGGCTAATATTTTATTGCAAACCAAACATTTCACCTTGTACTTTGTGTCTCCTTTATCAGTGTTTTTTTTCATAAGAACAAAAAGAAGCTTTTGGAATTGTTCATAATCAGTCAAAACTTCAAAAGAACAACTTAGTTTATTTTACCGTCAAAATTTAATTAATTTCATTTCAGTTGAATCGGTTAGAACCAAAAAGGGTCAAGTCCAAAAATCGCACTTTTCAGGAAGCAAAAAAAAAAACTGTTTTATTCGAAAATTTTGAAATCGTGGAATACGTCGTTCAGGGTGGTGGTAGAGGGTCACAAGAGACAACTTTTAAGCCCGGTCCTGTCGAATAAAATTTTGATGGGCCGAAGCTGGGGGGCTCAAAGTTTCTGAACTTGACCCCTTGTGGTTCTGAACGATTTTTTTGCAGTTTTACGGCTTGATTGCCCCCCCCCTTCTTTGAAGCCAGACATAAAGGGGTCACTTTAGTCTTGGTCCCATTCCAATCGAGCAAAATCCCTGCTTGTAAGAAAGAAAGTTCTGAAGCTGTATTGGAAAATTGCGATCTTGTTTTTGAAAATAGCACTTTCCAGGTATAAAAATGCAAAAAGAGGGAGGTGGGCCGAAATTTTTTATTTATTTCTATTTTTTTACATTAAAATACACCATTTTCGAACAATTTCTGGAAAAAATTCATTTTTTGGGAACATTTTATTACAAAAAAATGAAAGAAAACGATGTTGCCAAAAAGCACTTTCCCAGCTGTTTCACGAAATTTCGACCACACCAGCAGATCCGCGATACTTCAATACCCCATAATCCGTGAAAAAATCAAAAACGACAGAAGTGGACTTGACCCATTTTGGTTCTAACCGATTCAGTTATATTTTTTCATAATTCCTTTTCAATTTTTCATTCTTATTTCCTATATTAGTTATCATTTATGAATCATCAATCACATAGTTTTTTCGCCATTTTACATTGTATATGTATTTTACGTAAAATGTAGAATGCCAACCTTGCTTGAGACTTCGATTTTTTGCCATGCCAAGACCAAATGTAGATCACATTTTACCTCAAGACTGTTTAATGTTCTCAGCTGTTTTAATTCCGGTATTCTACTTTCCTGGATTCTTACATGACTAGCGGTCAGAGGCGGATATAATTTCATTGTTGTGGTACCCAAGACGCCCATTAGTTGACTACTTAAAACCAATGTTGACCCAGTGAAGCAGCCACGTAGGATACTTCTGAGCATAAAATTTTCTGTTTCTAAATGAAGAAGTCCAAGAAAAATGCTTTGAAAGTTTTCAAGAGTTTGATGAAATCATACAACGAGTAGTCATCAGTCTTTCTATTGGTAATGGACAAGTGCGAAATGTGTTCTCTCATTGAAGTCGTATGTCTCCTACGAGATGAGGGAGAGTATTGAACTATGTGCCAAATGATTTCATTGTACTAGTATCCAGTTTTTTACCTGGATGACTCTGTGGAGCCCCTAAACTCGTTTCTGACATCTCGCTCTTAGATATTCGCACTTGATCACTTGATACTTCCGATTTGGTTTTTATTTATTTCTTTAACTAAAGTTTTAAGAAGGGAATGTTTTTTATTACTAGAATCAGGCTTTGGGATCTGCTCTTTGCACCACTGGTACACACTTTCTTCAAAATCAAATAACTCAGGCATCACTGTCACATTGGTGATGGGCAGGAGTGTATGTGTTACATCTTTATCAAGTTCAAGACTCCCGTTGTTTAAGACTCTGTAAGACTCGATTAAAACTCGTTTCGTCCCTGGAAAACACAACTTGCGAGGCTCTTTTTAGCACTCCTTGAAACTCTTCAAGAGATTCGAGTATAGCTTGTTTGAGATTCTCTGACGTCATTTGTGAAAGGGACAAGTACCCTGTTGCCTTCTCCGTGTATCCGTGCCTGCGAAAAATATAGTGATCATCGGTGGTCAACTACACAAAATCGCCTGAACGACTGCGTGTACATGTCAAGAGAATTATTTCTACCCCAGAGATACATCCGCGGTTTTTCATCGTAATTATAGCAGAAGTGGTTTCCAGCTGAGATAGCCGACTTTTTCGAAAATTGTAGAAGTGTATGAGGAGTAAAATTCTGCAGCATTTGAGGTAAGCGTTGCTGGGTTATCGCCTCCCGTCGAGTTTCTACCCTTCAGAGTAGATTATTTGTTACGCGTACTACTGTCTGCTGGGGATGTAGTGCATTAAATAATATATTCTCTATGGATGAAGATCCAACTTTGAAGGTTTGGAATTCAGTCGGAAGTTCACCCATTTCTGTCATCCGATTCCGTGTATGTTTTTTCCGCTTCAATGCGAAGACGTCGCAGCTCTTGGCTCACTCGTAACGAAGATGCAAATGTCATTCGGCCGTATTTTCTCACCACAAGTCCAAATCATTAATTTTTCGCTACCTCAGAATAAACTGCCATCTCACGAGGTGTCGGAAAATTTCTTGTCGCAGTACCAAAGCAGTGTTATGATCGGAAAGGTTCATGTTTTTTTTTTATTTTCTTTCTTTTTCCGTCATCGCATGTGTTAGGTACAAGGTGACCAGTAACGCCACGTTAAACTGGATGAGCGCATTTTTCACGGTGTCATATTACGTTTTTACACGATACAAGGTATCGGCCGAGGAAAAGGGAAGAAATAAAAAAAGAAAAGAGGAAAATTACGGTATTATCGTCATGCGGTTACGGTCGGTTACGACGCAAACAAATGTTGCCCAGACTCACGTTTGGTTCCCTCGAACCGTGAAAATCGGTTATTTTTCGCAACTTAACGGGTTATTGCCAGTCTAGTGGCCGAGGCATTTCTATCGGTGTGGACTTGTAAGTCGTGCACTTGTCGGGTATCCAGTTCTTATGAGGATCTGAGCTGTCTGGGCTGCTTGATGCCTGAGCTCTAGCGTATATAGTTTTTCTGCCTTGTTAGCACCAGTGACGGTTACGGATCGCGAAGGATATTAATTTTTCTGTTTTGCGGCAAACACGATTATTGACATGACTTTACTTTATAGTAGGTTTTTTTGTTCTTTTGATGGACATAGAAGAACAGAACACTATGTATGTTTATTTATAGTTAGGGCCATAAAATGAAGCGAAGAAGAGGGCAGAACGAATAATTAGATATCTCCTGGCTGTACTGGTGAACTAGCAATGTTCGAAGAACAGTTATGTTAGGACTACTCTATCGGTTCACATGGGCACAAAGTGATCCGCTATTTGATTTCAGAAAGTCAGTTCAAAAATCGGTAATGTCTCGAGAACTTCTAGCTTTTTCAAAATTTTAATTGAAACCTTAGATTTTATGTTCCAAATGTACTCTGAATCGTGTGAAATTAGCTGGTAGACAATATTTTGAATTTTCTTGAATTTTGCAATTCCTAAACTGTTGTTTTGTTTAAAATTTGTTGTATGAGTAATTACAGTGTATAAATAATAATGGAGCATTTTTGGCAGTAGCGTAGCCAAGGGAGAGGTCGAGGGGTCTGGACCTCCTCGTTTTGCAACTTCGTCAAATAGTGGTTTTTATAATTTTAGCATCCTCTCTAACACCCCTTTCCCTTCTGATCAAGACCAGAACTCCCCCCCCCTTTTCCTTTGAACATACTAGGCTACGTTAGTGATTTTTGGAGGGCTTTGAGTGACTACTAAACATTCTCCACAGAGGTGTGTAGTGTTGAGCGTGGCGATTGTGCTACGAAATGACCAATAGTGAAACCTTATCGTAGAGTCTCAGTAATAATTATACACCTGAAGATTATTCACATGTACCTTCGTTACGATGCATTGTTTAACAAATTCGTTCCGTAATTGATTTCGGCGCGTTTACAAAGCAATTGTAGCACATTTGAAGTTAATTATAAAATCGATGTTCCGATTACGTTAATTATTCTAGATTTTCATCGTTCTAGGAACAACTAATTAACGCCGGGGAATTCGTTTCCGCATATTCCATTTCTCAGGAATTGGAGTTTCTTTGTAACTTCCTGTTTTCCAGTAATGCCCAGTGCTCGACTGTTTTACTTTTCTGTAATTAGTTGAAATTTTGGAAACGGTCGCGACTGAGGCTGTCCACGGATGTGGTAATGAGAGAGGATTAAATTTAGAACCCTAACGCTGTCAAAGAGAGCATTTCAGAATGTCTTGGCGCATGAATTACAGAATAAGATAACGGGATATGTGCTGTAGCGACCACTAACCCCCTCCCCCAAGACTGAGATCGTAAGACTGTTTAGTGTCCACCGATAATACTTCCCTTACGATTCACTCGTGTTGTTTCTAATTCGATGTAACTGGATGAAATTTTAGGGTACTGTTCGTGAATGTACGAGTATAGCTTTCGGTTAATGCAGCGTCGTAGTCGTCGAGATCGCCGGGCAATTTTAGAACCCGATACTCGACCTTCCTCCCTATTATTGTAATTTCCTTTCGTGCAAGCATTAGGTTCTTCCTGACCACAGTAAGACACATCACGGCAGATCAGCCCACCCAGGATCAAACGTTTCTCACTTTTCAACAAGTTGGTCGTAGTTAGTCGGTCAATTAATGGAATTTAAAGATCTGAACTGCATTGTTCTTCGTCGGTATCACGAGCAAAACTTGTTTGAATCTCTCAAATAAGGATACGAGAGATGTACTCCGGCTACCGGAGAGCAGTGTGTACACCTAAACCCGTGTTCTTACTCGTACAGGTCTTCTTCAGACGCACATCACTCTCACTGCGATTTCTATTTTGTAAATTCTGTTTATACGGCTCACTTCAGAGCACATACCCATACTTCACTTTGGTTTTGGAAAGAGCACACGTCTTTCCTAGAAATCGAGCATCGTTTAAAACGCATCAGGTATCCCATTAACGCGTGTCACCAGTATCAATAGGCCATACAGAGTAACGTCATCGAGAGCCTCTTTTCGTCTCTTCGGAAGATGAAACCAATATTAATCATTTTTTGCATTGTACGTCCCGAGATCCGGGGAACAAAAAAAAAAAAAGGAGTAATGGCCCTTGACTGCTGTCGTTCGTCTATGCGAAATATATTCATTATGGCTGAGCTGAAATAAGCCAGTCAACATTCACGGAGAATGACCTGGAAAAGGAGAAACTGAGGGACCGGCTATTTGTCTTATCAATTTACCTGGCTGCCTATTTACCTGCATACCTAGTTACCTACCTTCCTTTTTTTCAATGTTGAAGACGTTTATTGTGAAAGAAAGGCTTAATGTGTTCTAACGTGCACTGTATACTCATATGGAATTTTGGATGTTGAGTTGAGGCACGACGGTGGCGCTCATGGGTTCAGACCATGTGGTGAGCGGCGCGTAAGTGGTTGCCGGGGGCACTGATTTACTTTTCCCCCGATTTTCGCTCCCGCAAGAAAAAGCAGTGTGTTTTGATGTACCCAGAATTTGGTTGAGAAAATACTTTTTAAGCCAACAGTAGCCCACGTGTTCCGATTCAGTAAGTGAACAAACAGAGAGGCAGGCAGAAAGCTGGGGAAACTAACAGACGAACAAACCAATAGAGACACACACAGACCGGAGCCCGGCAGTTACATAAAGAAACTGATAAACAGATTGACAAGCAAACAGACAAAAAGGAAACTGAAACTGCGCCAAGCTGAGAGTCGGTACGAATTGATTTTTCGAATTTTCCCGAGGATTTGGGGACATACACTCGTATTTTCCCCTCTAGTTCTATCCGAATCCATTGCTAAAGCTCTTTTATGCTCTTCCAGCTTTGTTTTATCACTAGCGAAGGAAGGGAAAGTTCGTAGCAGATCAGCCCCTTCACTTTTTGAGATTCCAGACAGGTATGAGCCACGACAATCTAGCGTTTTTTTTTTTTCGACCGAGAGGAAACCGCGGCCAGGATTTTATGACATGTAACAATTTCTGTGAGTACCCCCTTCGTTCCGTAGAAAATCTGTTTCTTGTTGACTCTGGATGCAGAGAGCGGTTTTCGCAGGTACATAATTTCTGGATCTTATAATTAGCGATCCTTAGAATCTACCGAAGCCACTTTACTAAGAATGAGGCGAGGGGAGAAAATGTCACGCTTCCCGACTCACCAGTTTCGCCCAAAGAGCAAAGAGAATGTCTCAACTTCTTGTGCTGTACTAGCCGGTAAAAACTACAGCGGGGAAGTCCTTCCTGCTTCGCTTTGGTAGGGGCCCTGCCACGCTGCCACTGACAGATTGCTGGGAAAAAAGAATATGATTACGTGTGCAGCACGACGGAGTAATTATGAGAACTACGTCGGTGTACTTACGTGCATGCAAGAGTTAAAATAATTTTATCATATTAAAAACCACCGAACAATATCTCAGGAGCTTATGTGGTTATTCTGTGATACACATGGGAAATTTCATCTGTGTGTATATTTGGATTCGAGCGGTGGATCGACAAGACTACCTCAGGGTACCGGCAACTCTCGCACGTAACACGGAAGTTTCTTCAATCGGCTTGTTGAACTTAGTTTTTCGAAGATTTCTTCGAAGAGTTATATTGCCTGTCAATCTGACATATTCGTGAACGCATTCCTCTGTTACAGTTGGATTATTTACAAGTATAGACCGGATGTCACCGTGAGAACACTTGTTACAGTGGTACATACAATGGTGTTGATTCTGAATAGGATTTCCCCATATTCCTCGGGGGAAGTACAAATCCGGATGGAAGATCCAAAATGAGAACCTGAAGAACGAAATTAGAAAGAATTTCATGATTCCATTTGTAATTAGAAAATAATAGTTGGATTACCACCACTGCACGCACGTGACCATTCCTCTGAGCTACTTATAGAAATGATGGAGAGTTTTTCATTTCGTGAATTTGCAAGCTAAGTATGGAACTAAGTTCTCTTTTTGGAAGATTTTGAGCTTTCAAATTGGGTACGACATCTTGTAGGTAAACCACTGAAATAATGCGTAAGGCTTAAGAAACGCAGTTTGGCAAATACCACTCCGATACTTGGTGAGTACATCCTAGCCCGTGGGTATTGATGATTTTCGATGATAGCCGGCGAACCACTATGGAAGTTTTTGTTTGGATTAGCCCTCAGCATTGGATTCACATAATGGACCGAAAGGGTCATTGACCTTAGGTGTTGGGAGAGTGTGCTTAGAAAAATGAAGTAAAAGGAAGAAAACAGAATAGACAGAATTATGGAGGAACTGGATCAAACTAACTGTCTCAAATATTGCACGAGTGTTTAAGACCCATTTCAGTGGAAAAACTATTTTTGATTATTGATGGATTTCAGACCAAGGGCCAAGTCTCTATTAAGAAAATTAAACCCAGTATTGAAATAGGGGTTCTTTTGGTCGCTGATTTCGAATATGCCATACATTTTGAATGGTTCAATTTCCACTGTCACCTAGAATTAAAATGAAAGAGTGAAGTCGTCACGGCTACGGAAATCAAACTAAATGTGTGAGATAGGAGTTTTTTCAGTCGCTGATTCAGGCACGGCCTGGCGATCTAATTCTTGGGAGGCAAAACGTGATGAGCTCGGTCAACGAATTGAAAAATTTTTTCAGTAATGTTGTGGATTACGACAAAAAGGGCCCACAAAGCTACCATAGGTCGACAGGCCCGGAATGCATTTCAATTTCGGCACCCTTTTGAATAGCTGAGTAACACCCTGTTTCGGTATCTTGTCTCATTTTCTCAATTGTGGCTTAGCACTTCTATGGGTCTGAAATCTACCAATAATCGAAAATTATGAATGAAGTCGCCCTTTGGCTGGTGCAATTTTTGAGACTTGGACTTGGAATTTATATGATAATTCAAGATCTGGACTAAGGATCCTCAAAATAGTATAATAAACATACCTTTGCTCAAATATACGTGCAGTATAGGTATTCCTAGGAGTAAAATTTTTGTTCGTCTCGTGAAAAATTATTTGTTGGGATGTAGAACTCATAAAAATGCCCGGAGTTCAATTCGACTTGGCCAACTTATGATCGTAAAATTTTTGTGTTTAATGACTGAAATCGAGGAATTTAACGTGATGGTCTGAACGAAGCTGATCCAAAGAGCTCGTATACGTAATTATTCAATATTTTGTTCAGTTTAACAAATTTAGTAAATTTTACCCTGTAAAAAAGTGAAACTTGTATTCTATAGCCTGAATTAAGGCCGGGGGGTAAGATATCACGATCATTTAGATCAGAAATCTAATAATGGTCTTTTTGATCGGAGTGGTGTACCTTCATTTCTTCCTCTTCGAGATGTAAGGGAGTAGATATTGACTTGAGGAAAACAGAGGTATTTCTCATTCTCAGTTGCAAGTTTTTCCTTGCAGAATGTTTGCAGAATTTACTCCATCCTCAGAGTACAGTTCTTTTACTACAACTAAGGTTCTGTCTTTAAGTTACAGATGATATGGTTGCGGTAGTACCATTTCATTAGTATGTTGTGGCCCCCTATTGACTGTTATGGTCGGTTTGTTTGTCTAAAAAGTATGTGGGGTTGGTCTTAGTGTGGTAAGTTGTGTTTGGTCTTCCTACGGGCGGTTGTAATCTGGTCTGTTTGTCCTTGGCCCGTAGCCCGGATTCTTTAGAAGAGGGGACTCGCCGAGGACACCCAACTTATGAATTTTTCGTAACAAGAAGAGAGAGAAAGGACAGTGAAATTCGTTTGAAAGGATTTTTTTCGGAGTTTTTAGATTACCTAACATTTTTATTGAAGCTTTGTACTGTTGAATCAATCCTTTTCTAAAAGTGTGCCTCCGACACAAGTATATGTACATGTGTGTCTGATAAAATTAGTCTGTAATTCTATTTTGTTTTGTTAGAACTTTGATTCAAGATGAAGAAATAAACAATATTACAATACGAGATGAGGTACCTACATTATTTCCAATTTCTTATTTATTCCCCAAGTTTTTCTTCAGATTTTTCTACATTTTCTTTTGACATACAAAAAAATGGAGAAGATTGTCAAAGGGGGGCTCAGATTGGTCAGAGAGGGCTCTGTCCCACCCCTAATTACGGGCTTGGTTTGTTCAGTGCCTGTTGAATATTGTTATTTCTTTGAAGAGAGGTCAACTGTGTAGTTTATTATGTTTATTAAATTGTTTTGCCCTATTTTTATTTCGGTCATTTTCATTTGTTCTTGATAATTTTCACGAAAATCATACTTTGGTCGGTAATGAAGGGATTATCCCTAAATCCTGCTCTCCTTTAGAATCGACTGTATTTACAATTGAAGAGTAATTTGAATGATCTTTTTGATCGTATATCATATGATCTTACCTATCCCTGTTCGAAATGTTCCTATTTTAATCCATGTGTCGTATGTTTCCATTTGGAGTGCCAAAGCTTGTGGACCGTCCAGCATTCCTTCGGCGAATGTGAAATTTTTCACCCGAAAATAAAACAATCTTCGTACTTTGAGAACTTCTTTCGATCTGAATCGGACTTCGCAGTCGGAAAAAACAGACAGGGGATTTTCGTGTCACACATTGTGTAAGTAACTGAATCTCCCTCTTTCCATTGAAATTATCATCCAAAGTACGAGAAAATCTGAAAATTAATTTGGTAGTGGTGGTGTGGGGGGGAGTTGATGAATGGCCTCAGAGTGCAGAATCTTTCCTAAGTCCGGCGTTTGCAGCCCACAATTCTGAGCTTCCGTTTGGACGTCAGTTTCAAAATAGAAACTCCCTTCTCCCTTCAGCTTATTTTCAAGCCTTGCACCGATCGAAAGTCGAAAATTTCTGGTGTACAAAATGGGCGCTCACTTGCACGGCAATCGTAGCAAGATTCGAATGCAATTCCCTAATTTCCTATACCCGCATTTTCGACATTTCTTTTGCCAAACCGGTTAGTTGGTCAGCCGTAGTCAGCCGTTTCCTGTCCGCGGCTCAGTCGTTCCGTGCCCTCTGGCCATCTGCAGAGCACGTAGTCCGTAATGTAAAAACTGTTGACCTGCATTTTTCGTTTGTACATCAGCGTCGTGTTGTTCTTCCGTCAAAAAATTCCTCTCTCGTCTGCCATGGTCGCGAAAAATGTCACGTTTTTACGCCTGGTCGCATTTACGATTATAATAAACATCACATTTATGAAGCCATTTGCCAATAGTTACCGCGAGTTTACGACGGATCTCGACTCTCGGGATCGCACACTATGAGAAACCTTGGATGATTTATCTCCATTGTAGTTGCCTAACTGCCTCACTGGATTTGATTTGAAATTTTAAAGAATTTTATTCGGATTCCGGAGTGGAGGGGGGGGGGTTCGGTGTAAAAGTCTGAGCTGAGAGATTATGTATGTCCGCGGGGTGATAATGTGCCCAGTTGCCGAGCTCGAATCCAGACCATTAGACTTGATTCGCTATAATTAGCATTTTTTTAAAATGACTGCTTAATTGAAAGAAGAGCGTCGAGTTATTCACGACTAAATTCCGGAATGTCGATATTGGTGATAATGCAAAAATGGTCACGGCAACTCGGGTTTGGGTTATATCCTTCGTAAATATTTCCGGTAAATGCCAAACGATAGTCGAATTTGATTAAAGGACAGGTAGATGTATAGATTAAATCGAGAGCTTTTAGCAATTTTTGTAAAACACGTAAAGTGTTGCCGATGAATTTTAATACCGAAGCGAACCGCCGTATACGCTGTATGCCACTTATAGCCAATTAAAAATCCCATTAAAGAAAATCTACATAATTCACGTGGCAAGAATTCGGGTTGGTTGAATTTCATTATATTTATAGTTTTTGAATTCTTCTAGAAACGAATATTATACTGAGCAATAAACAGGCACACGAAAATCTGAAACAGCTTTTGCGAAGTGCAACATTCAACACGCACGCTTTCTATGTCTGATTTATTCCGGATACCTTCAGTAAATAAAGCATGCGAGAATGATGAATCGTTATTTATCTAGTTGATGTGGCCGTTGAAGACTACTGCCATTTTGGTAAGAGTGGCCAGCTCAGTTATTGTATGAAGAATTCGAGGGCAAGGGCGACAGAAACAAAGAAGATATGGCGAAAGTTCAAAGGGTCTACACATAGCGCTATCTTTGGAGCAGATTTTGAACTATTTAGATGTAGGTGAGAACTATGATAGGTTCAGAGTGTGGAGGCATGAATATAGCATACCATGGTGGCAATAACTCAATTTCGACCAAAATGACACTTAGCACCCTTTGAACTTTCACCATACATTAGTAATTGAAGAGGTAAAAGCGTGCCCTTGCAAGTAGAACTTGTGAATCTTCGAGTTGGAGACAGGGCCGCCACACGAGAGAAGGAAACTCGTCATTTTCTAACGAGCTACTGCTGAAAAACTCAGGAACTGTCTCTTTTTTCATCTTGTCGACCGAAATTTTTACTCTCGAATGCCCTCTGCCGTCAGTTTCAGTCAAAATTTGTTTGTCGACTTGGGTGGATGGCTCTTTCAACGCCCACAAGCAGGGCAGTAATCCGATTATCTGGAGCATTAACTCGTCGGGAAATGGAACTTGCTCCTTGCAACCCTGGTTCACCATTTTTGGAACTCGAAACCGGAGTCCTAGTTGATCTCGATCGGGGAGTATCAGCTTATAATTATTCCGCAGTCTTCTTCTGAGGCCTATTGTTTTCAGTACTGTCTTCATCAGAGTCGGATTTACAGGATGGACCAAATGGTTCATGGTCCCAGAACGCTCGGTTGGAAAGGTGTGAAAGAGAAGAATGAAGCTGTGAGATAAGAAAAAAGAAATAAAAAATAACAATTGATAGCTATAATTTTTTCGATTAAATCGGATTGTAATTTTTAATGGGTGGATCGGGGGGGGGAGGGAGGCTTTTTATTGACTGGTTTCTGATATTTGATCGATTTTGACTATTAAAATCAGATTCAGGCCAAACAGACATGATCTAAGGTGATTTGAATGATCACGATGTTTTACTAGTCTCCCGACGATCTAAGATCAAAAATATCACCGAGAGAAATATAATTAAGATCGTGATCTACGATTTTTTTTTTCAAAATAATTTTTTGATCCACATTCAAGACATTTTTCAGTTTTTTCCAATAATCTGAAGATCGTGATCTTAGATCACTACACTGAATTCGTGATCTTCCCATCCTTACCTAAGTTTGGGTAGCTGGTTTTAAAAACTCAATCAAATTTTGGTTCCAACTTCAATTCGCTTTTCCGCCTTCTGAGGGACCTGGATGACTTTGTTGAGAAAATTGAACATTGAATTGGAAAAGGTGAGTTGCAGGTCGTTGATTTTGAAAATTATATTAGATGTCTGAATCAACCCGAATTCCAACTGTAAAATACTAATTTCACTCCTTCAAATGGACAAATTTAACCCGACTTGGAAAATCGAACCATGTATGGGAGTAGTTTTTTCGGGTCGCTGATTTTGAAAATCCAGCTAGAATTTCAGTGTGATGTTTGTGCCACTGTTTTCTAACTTATCCACTTTTCACTACTATTTTGAATTATGGGCCATTTTTGCCACTCTCTTCTGGTTTACCGCACTTTTATAAAACTTCATCGCCCTTTGTACAGTGAAATATCGTATGCCACTCATGCAAATGGGTAAAAAATGACTTCTCTTGCGATTTACCTCGTTCGGCTTCTTCTCGTTTCGCAAAACTCGTACTCAAATGTCATTTGTCGCTTCAGGATTAAGCGTTTGTTATCAACACCAACAATAAAGAGTGAGTTAATTTTCATCAATCCTAGTGCAAAATTGTTCACGTCCTTCACTGGTTATTTTCAAAGAGATGAATCCCTCATACATGTGATGTATGAAAATTTAAATCAGTTATAGGTGAATAGGGAAATGGCACTTTGGCTTTGTTTACATAATTTGCCCCCATGTTTGATAAGATTGATAAAAATTACTGAATAATTTTGTGCGTTTTTCAAGTTAAACCGAGTTTTTGGCAATCAGTGGTGAAAAGTTGACAATTATTATTAAATTTAATTAGAAATAACGTAAATCCGAAGTACATAATTCAAAATGTTGAGCTACTTACACGTATAATCAATTTTCAAATTGTAATAATTTGCGAGAGAATGTTCGAAATTATACGGAAGTTGCATTATAAAAATGTAAATACCGTTTCCTACAAATTTCATGCTTATCATTTTTCACGTAATTTCACCTATTTTCGTGAAATTTCGACATAAATGGAAAAATTCGTCAACTTCCCATTGGACTACATATATTTCATTTTGGTTCTTTCCCCAACATTGATAACGAGCGTTTCGGTGACGTCATGTGTCACTCCCTTATTGCGTCGCAGATTTTTACAAAACGCAGTGTCCCCGCAGGTGTTCAGGAGTATGAATTGAAATTCAGTAACTTAGGCACTCGTTTAAAGCTGAAAATCTTTTACGCCTAAGTGACATGATACCAAGTATTCAAAATGATGAAGAATTTGAAAAATTGAAATTAGTTGATAAACAGAGTTTTACTCCAATCGTAAAAGCATTACATGACTGCCTGTAAATATATTCTTCAAAAATCGTGTGTTGTACTCAAAAAATATTTGTCTCATGAGATGTTTGGGAGAAGCTGAAAGACGGAACTTCAGGTAGCTGCGTCGATATTCTAGACGTAGCAAACAGTTTATCAATAGAAGTAGATCTTGATTTGTTACGAGATGAATTGCTCTTCTGCAACGTGAAAAAGAGTGTAAGTTCTGTGATTTAATGAGAATTACAGTTATTAGAGACAGTTCTAAAATTATGTCACATATCCAGTTCAACACATGTTTTAAGCAGAGCTTTGGTTCATGGAAGTGGTGACATTGAGCGAAGATTTTAAGATTTAGCTCGCATGGTCAATGATGCATGTAATGAAACCGAGCTGTCATAATGAGGGAAGAGTAGTGAAAGCGTTTGAACTGTATATTGATAGTTGAAAATTATATTAAATTGTATGATAATAAAGTGCGTCGTATCATCATTCCAAAAAAATTGATTATATACAAGGTTAGTGCTAGTTATCAAGATTATTTGGCAGAGCGAGCTGAAAAGAAAAAGGAAGAAGGATGAGTAAAATCTGAGAAAAAAGCTAAGAAGGAACCTTTCCACGCAATTATCTCATGAAATAGAAGATAAAGGAATATAAATATCCATAAGGAAGAAGGAGGAATTTCTGAAAAAAGCAGCCTCTGGTAGATTTTTTGAAACAGCCAATAAACGACTGAAGGAAGGGGTGCGCAAGAATGACATGGCTGAAATTCAGGTAGTTCAAGCAATGGCAGACTGCTACAATAAAATAAAAGAAGAGGAAGCAGTTTTGAAGAGAGATGTCGACCATCTCAATAAAGTTATTGATAAGAAAAAATATTGTTTAACTTATCATCATAAACATTCATCAGAGAAACAATGTTTGGTTTGGTAAAGAAATTTTGACCACTTGAAGTTTTCCTGTACATATTGGACTGTTACCCTCATTATTTTCCAAAGAATTGTTACTTTTTAATTTGTAACAACAGTGAACTGCTTGCTAGTTGCTACAAATAAATATTCTTTACATTGGTGATAGTATTTTTATCGGTATTTTAGTTTGAGGGCACTGTATACTTCATCTACTTTTCTGTAAAAATCTAGATGCTCTGCCACTTCTTAGCCTTTTTTCCTTTTACAACTAGGTAAAGAAAAAAATAGCTGATCCCCATCTGGAATCTGGATCAGACCCCAATTTCGACCTTATACTTGAAACTATCCCTAGTGTTGATAATGTTTTGTTTAGGTTATTTTTAGTATTTCTTCGTCAATTTTTCTCTCGTTTTTGGTCGTTATTGGCCATGTTTAGTTTCAATCTGTTTTTCTTTTTTTTCCCTTTTTATTGAATTTTATTTATTTTTAGTTGTTTTTGTCATTTTTGACCTGATTTAGTTATTCCTGGTTCAGATTCGTCTAGCTAATGATAAATTGGCAATTTTAGGCCAATTTGGTCAGATTTGGTCCTTTCTAATTTGAATTTGTTTTTTTAAATGTTTCTTTAATTCGTTTAGTTTTCAAGTATTGTCAATACATTAAGGTCATAGCTTTAGACACTCGACTAAACGAGGTACTTGAAAAAATATGGTAAAAAGTGCAAATGAAGAAATAAATGAGGGAAGTTTTCAAATCTGCGAAATATTGATGGCCAACATTTTCTTATGCAAAGGAAGCGCTTTTGAATGATTGGTTCCGAGATGCGGCTCTGTCTTTTTCTTGTGTATTTTTTTGAGCTCTTCTGTCTTTATGGGCTCCGACCATTTTCATCGGTACAGACACTAAAACTACTGCATACTCGTCTCCCTCACCCAATTGGAATCTTTATGATTGGGATTCAATATAAACATACGTATTCGGAATGATTTATGCTTCAGAATTTCGGTATAACTTTTCGTCGTGTAAATCAACAAAGACGTTAATTACATACGTATACACTCTAATAATTACTTTCTCTCTCTTCGTTTGTTGTATAATTATTCCGAACGATTCGGCTGTAGTAGATGGTAACCGAAGACGAAGCAAACAGGAATGCCTACAATTTGTAGCGCGTTAAAAGCGGATAATAACGCGGCGTTATTTAATAGCTAAACTGATACAGAAGAAAATTCATAATTATGCCAAAGGTAAAACGGAGGGTATTTTATTAACACAATTTTCTCTCGTTTGTTGTTTCGGAATTAGTTTTCATTATACGTCTAATTACATCGTTTATGGTTTTGCTTGTTACAGAAGACTGGTTAAAAGTTATCAGCCGAAGAAAAAGGAAGAAGAAGAATACCAGTGAGTAGTGTTTACGTTTTTTTTCCCTTTTAATTTTGTTTTGTCTTGTCTCGTCTCGTTTTGGACTGTTCCTCGACCTAGTGAAATAAAAGTATAAAACTAACTTGGCGATGTCAGAAGAAATGACAATTAATTGAATGGTATTCGAGCTGCCAGCGCATGTAGTCGGATTGACAAAAGTATGTTTTCTTCTACGGTTGATGTGCGATGCTTGAATGGTGGCCAAATGCGAAAGGAGTGAGATTTGCGATTACTAAGCCAAGGCCAATTTCTGAATCGGTAACTGACTTCAAAACCAGGGTGACCACTTGGTCCTTCGTTCCTTTCTGAGTCATCTGAGGTCATTTTTGATCATTTTTCTCCTAAAATGGTAATTTCAACTCATTTTTGGGGAAGTTTCCGCTTCAAATTTTGGAAATTCTGCTGATTATGAAAAAAGTTATTTTTTCCTTTGTTTCCACTGTTCAGTGTAAATAAGTTTGAAATTCAATTTTCCGGCAGATGGCCACCAAAACTTCCAGCGCAACTCGAGCTAGTCAGTTTGTGTCTTAGAAGGACAATGACTGAATATTATAAAACAATTAAGTGCGCGTGTATAACCGGCAAAGCGAGAAGAAAATTAAGTGTTGTTACTCCTTACTTATCTCCGTTTATTTGAAAATTCATGTTTTTTGTGGTAAAAGATATGCTTACATTTGCGGGTAAAAAAGGCTCAATGTGTCTTAAGAAACAATGTCACTATTCGTAGAGAAGAAAGGGAGGAAAGAGCGTGCGGTCTGGTACCAAATTTTTTCGTTAATTTGGTTGAGTATCTTATTTATGTGTCAATCATCATTCTTTATTTTTTTTTAAATCAGAACTCGATAGTCATTCTGTGTCACATCGTCTTAATACTGCTCACAAAACACAAATTCATGTCACAAATCGGCCGTGCACTGCAGAGCTAGACAGGATTGGCTTTAGCCATTGGCGAGGGTACTGCTTCTTCTGTGTGAAACCGCGTATATACTGGGTGCTCCCAAAAGTCTCACATTTGGAGAAAGAAAAAAAGCTTGCCTTGGACTACACACCACTGTATATACGAGGGTAAATTCAAATATAAGGTTCCCACCCTTGTAACTCCAAATAAAATGAACTTACCCGGCTGCGCGACATCTTGTTACGTTCGTAACAACATTCCTGAATACCAGGAACGAAACTATGGTGGAGGTGAACCCCCCCCCCAATAATTTGGCAGTCGACAAGTTTTAAAATTTTCCATTTGAATTTTTCATTTCTTATGAGTGTTTGTTTGTCTGTTTATTATTTTTTTTTCAATTAAAAAATTGGCAAATTTTTAATTTGAAAAAAATTTTTGCTAGCGAATTTTTAGTTTTCAGAACATATTTGTCGGTTAATTTTTCTTCTCCACCTCCGCAAATTGAAAGTTGAATTTTGTTTCTGAAAACGGAGTACCCTGAACTCCTGTCAGAGACTAGTCAGTCAAAAGTCGAAGGTTTCAAGCCGAGTATCGAACGTTATCTGAAAGGCTGAAACAAAGCTGAAATGTGGAAGACATTTCGAAAATTTGAAATTCGGTTGCAAATGTTGAATTTCAAATTCTAGTGACTATGTACTCTGTTTTTACTAGATTTTCTATTTGACCTAGAGACTAGAATTTGAGAAAGTTGAATATTTTATTGAAATCTAAAAGTTGAAAGAAAAATACTTGATTTTCAATGTCCCAAGCTGAATCTGATAGCAAATGTTCTATTGTTTAATTTACGGGTTGTGGTCCTGGTGAATATAGGGAGAAAATTTAGTCTGGAATGAAAGTCAAAACTCCATGTGTTTTTCCCATAAAAACGAAAGGGAGCTTGTGGCACAGATTCCTCTAGTCCGATCGAACTGAAACTTTATAGTTTTTGTTTTATTTTATTGGAACCAATTTTGGAGATGAATCCAGAGGAAATTCAGAAAAAAATACCACTAAGAGTAAATAATGACCATCTTGATGTATACAGGAAGTTGTGTTCCTCACAAGTATTCCTAACATCCTTCCAGTTTACCCTCCCAGACTAGAGTATGCTCATGTGCGCAAATGCGAGTGCTTGGGAGATAATGTTCCAATCTGAATTTGCAGGGTCGAAACTATCGGGGGGAGAGGGTGAAGCACCCTCAATAATTTGGCAGTCAGGCAAATTTTGAAACTGTTCATTTGAGTTTTTTATTTTCTAAGAACGTTCGTTTGTTTGTTTATCATTATTATTATCATTATTATTATTATTATTATTATTATTATTTTCAATCAAAAATTATTTTGATTAAAAAATCGGCAAATTTGCAAACTTGGAAAAATTTTGTTCGGCGAATTTTTAATTTAAATAATTATTTGTTGGCAACTTTTCCTTCTCCCCCCCCCCTCCCAAATGAATATCAAGTTTCGCCTCTGCTGAACACAATTATTTTGAATTCATGCGTGTAGGTCGATTCGTTCGCGAGTTATACTGAAAAAACATGAGTGCCGTCGTGCAACCGTCGTCCGATATTGGAAAATGATCCTCCCATCGAAACTCATCGTAGATTGGTCGGTGTTTATAGCCATAACGTCATGAGTATGCAGCATGTTCGAAAATTGTGCCGATATTACAAAGAAGGCCGCGAAAAGTTGAATGAAAAAAACTGCCAGTTTCAATATCATGGTTACGGTTTTTTTAGGACGAAAAAGGGCCAATTTTGATCGATTTTTTACCCCAAGGTCATACTATCAAAGGTGAAAGATACCGAGAAACACTTACCAAGCTGAGAAAAGCTTTGAAATGCCGTCGACCTGAAAAATTAACGAAAGGAATAGAGCTGCTCCACGATAACGCAAGGCCACACACCGCCTACCCTACCCTCGCTCTTTTGGAAAAATTTGGATGGAAAATCATCTCTCACCCCGCCTTCAGTCCACATCTTGCCCCGAGTGACTATTTCCTTTTTTCCAAAGTTGAAGTCCGAGCTGGTTGAGGAGCATTTTGACACTGATGAGGAACTACGAAATGTACTTTAAAATTACCTAAAAAAGTTGGACGGTTCAGTTTACAAGGAAGGTAGGCTATTGCAAAGTTAATTCATAAGTTGAATAAATGTATTGGATTAAAAGGTAACTATGTGGAAAGGTAGTGAATCGTTCGCAGAATCCGAATCTGGTGTTATTTTTTTCATAACTTCGCTCTTTCCGGAGTTACAGGGGTGGAAACAGTATTTTTGAATTTACCCTCGTAGTTGCTAACAATTGTCTTTCCTATATCTGAAAGTTGTCTGTGCCCACAAATTACTATTTAGTTACTCAACTTATGTATTTTCAGTTACTCGAGATGGAACTGCTCTGAATATGAAATACTGCTGTGAGACTAGTTTTGCCATTGTAAAAATTTCTTGAAGTATTGTTCAGTTTTGAAAGCCCCCCCCCCCCCAAATGTACATTGGTTGTGCAACATTTTTCCGTTTAATGGAACTGAAACCATCTCCGAACTCAAGGATTCAGAGCTCGAGCTATCAAATTCCTGGTATCGGCTCTTGGTCTCCGGCGTATCTGTTCTTTTTATGGATCTGGAGGAGTTGCTGGTAATTTGTCAGATTATTTCGGTATCCAGCGGCAGAGCGCCAGTAGTTCTCAACTCTGATACTGAGCTTGGGTCTTACCAGTCATATTTTTACAGACCTTTTAATATCTTCGCCCCCTCCCCTCCTACAAGTCGGTATGTAATAAAAATAACGTTTCAGGCTTCGTAACTCGTTGTTGAAGACTCCCGTTGGCCTGAATTGCAACCGCTCGTAAAATGAAAATATTTTTTCTTCCCATGCCGGAACTCATGACAGCAATTTTAATCGTCCGAGTAACGCGATGCAGTTATCGTAACAATCATCGCAGCATCGCATACTCGAATTACTGATGCGCCTATACGAAGTTCTAAATACTGCTCGTTGTAACTATTGTAACCTAATTGGCGATTAGAAAAAGTGCATTTATTTTTTCAGTGGGGGTCTGGTTTTGACAGTCGGCAAATTTTGAAACTGTTCATTTGAATTTTTCATTTTCTAAGGTATAATGTTTTAATAAGGCCTGAAAATGTCTTCAACAAATTCGGAAGATCTTTGAAGTCTCAAGAGAAGTCTGAACGAGTCCTAAAAGTTTCACATAGGTTGGCGGAGGAGGTCTTGATGGGTCAAAAGAGTCTTATTATCGTAGTATTAAACGAATCCAAGAAACCTCTCGGATGGTGTATGTTTGCCCAAGGGCCGAGGAAGGAGAATGTCTCAAGCGGCTCACTATAAAAAAGGCGCTCCAAAAAAAGGTAAAAAGAGGAACGTTTCGCCTCTGTGTGAATTCATGAGGGGTAGCATACAATGGAAGGGAAAGTAACAGAATTGTAAGAATGGTTTTCAAATGTCGTTAATACATGTATGTACTGGGGGTGAGAAAGAGCGAAATTCGTCACAAAACGTGTCTTCCGCGGCTGCCGAACAACATGCAACCGCACAGCACTTCACTTGGCGGTACCTCCAGCTTCACAGATTAACTATGCGTTTTAGGAGGAAAATGTAAAGAACCATTTTTGTAGGGAATTTTATGTTGAATAATTTATTACTCTTCAGTTTTTTTCATATCATGTGTTATTATTGAGATAAAGCGAAAAAACTGAAATTTGGACGTTATTGCCTCTTGTGGATGCGGGCTGACTCGAGGTAGGGGTTGTTCATTTTCGCCCCATATTTTGTAGATCAGTATCTATATAATCCTGAAGAGAGACCTTTGATTACATTTTTTCCCCTTTCAAAACACAACTTCACCGGGCTATGAATGTTGTCCTGATTTTATGTATACGTTGTCCGAATGTCTTCAAAGAATGCAATGAAGAGGTCTTCCGAAGTCTTCCGCCACACCTGCCAACAGTATTGGTCTACGTGAGACTGTAGCATATGAAGCAGAACGCCTCTCTTCTTCTTCTTCACTATCGATGTTTTCGCATCCAACCACGACCTTTCAACAGCTTGTGTGTAGGTACCAGTGTCTGGGTCGACATAATTTTCTCGGCGATTAACCGTGGACTGGTCGAACTCTTTTGCTGTCAATCCTTTCTTGGGACACCGCATTACTGGCACGCATCCGCCGGTGCGATTCTTCCTTCGTTTCTGAATAATCTCCGAGCCGCACTTACGACTGGGATCGTGATCTCCATTACCACCAAGAAGTTGATGGTCTTGCAAGAAATGCAAGCTGCTTCCGAACTCACGACGTTAATGTAAAAATTCTTTAGTAACATAATGGTCGACGTACAAATAACTACACAGCACAATCTTAGTAGGCAAGTATACAACTGATGGGAGGTAGGTCCAAGTACTTATCCTTTATGTGTGCGAGACATTCTCTGCGAATTTCCATGCAACGCTGTCCTCAAGTTATGATATGAACAAAAAGATTTGCATACGTGTACTTCCTGTGAAGGCGAGTACGTTGGTAGAACGCATACTAGAAAGGAAATATATAGGTAGAGCGCATTCTACGAAAGTTTGTATGTCCGTAGAGCGCATATAGAATGGCACCAAATGATGAATGCCATGCCGAAGGGCACAGGAAGAAGTCCATGCCAAAAGACGTTGATTAGTACATTCCAAAACAAAAGCGAAATTCTAGATCTACCGTCGATCAGATGACTGGTTGACTGACTGGCTCAATACTGAATTCGCCTGCGAGTACCACACTTTTTGTATCAGCCTGTATTCCCATGCGAGCATCACGTTCCTTGTACCAGCCTGCAAGCACTACGCTCTGCTAGTGCATCATCTTGCAGATGAGTCTGCAACCATGGGGGAGCATTTTCATGTCTGCTTCGCGGACTGCGCCGACATGAGAATGTCGTCGTCTACTACGTTCCGCAGTGCACGTTGCGCTCCATATTTTTTGGCGCGCTCATTTTTAGGACGCTACATTCGCTGGACGATGACATTCTCATGTCTCGACGCAGTCCACAAAGCAGACATGAAAATGCTCTCCCGTGGTTGCAGACTTCTCTGCAAGATGACGCGCTCACTAGTAGAGTGTAAGTGTTTGTAGGCTGGTATAAGGAACGTGATGCTCGCATGGGAATACAGGCTGATACAAGAATTGTGGTACTCGCAGGCGAATCAAGTGTTGAGTCAGTCAGTAGTTGTATTATTATTATTTTGAGTAACACTCTCTTCGTCTCGCTCCAAAGTAACACTTTTTTCCGTTGTGTGCCAAAGTAAAGACATAAAAATGTCAAAATGATTTCCATGGAAATGATAATTCCTTTTCGTTACCCCTTTTCGTTCCTCCTCAAATGTAACGTTTTTCCCGTTTGTGTTATACCCGTGGCTGGAATGTGCCAAAGTAAAGACAAGAAAATGTCGAAATAATTTCCATGGAAATGATTATTTTATTCCTCCTCAAATGTAACGCGGCGTAGAAGTAACGTTTTTCCAGTTTGTGTGCTAAAGTAAAGACATGAAAATGTCAAAAACTGAATCATGAGGAGCTGCCTAATAAGCTAACGTTATTTTTTTTGTGCATCATGTTTTCACGTAGTTAGTGTACCTCTTGACGTGTTTTGGGATCGCGGGGGCTAGTGAGACGCATTGTCTGGGGGAGCGTGATTTCTGAAATCACAGCAGGGTACCTCATGGGGTACATCGCAAGAGCGGGGACTTCAAAATAAGGTAATTTTCCGGCATTGGAATAATTATGGCGCAGGGGGTTGTTTGAGAAAACTGTCTAGAAAGAATATTACCTTGCCGTTTTGAAATCTGAAATTGTTAAAGAGAGGCTGTGAGAAGAAAGGACCGAAGTTCTGGAAATGCGTGATTGGATGCTCCGTAATGACAATACACCGGCTGTTTGCACCTTGTTCAAGATTGAACAAACAGGGCATTATATAGGTCAGGCAGACACCATAAGGGGGTCTGGTTGGCCGAGTAGATAGCGCGCTGGTCTCGGAATCCGGAGGTTCCCGGTTTGAGCCCACGTAGCAACTCGCTACATTTCGACCTAGGCCGGTTTTTCGGCAAGATGAGAAGATGGCTAAGACAGCCCTAACAGCCTCTCCAACGTCTCTGAGGTAATGCTCGAAAGGGCGGATTCCAGGGCTCAGGTTGAGAGTAAAAAAAAGGTCAGGCAGACACCATACAGTCTAGATACTGCACTTTGTAACTTCTGGCTCTTCTTTAAGCTCAAAATTCTATTGAAAGGGGGAAGATTCGACGATGTGAAGTAGGGTGATCTTCGAGCATTCATTTGCCGGAGTAGGCAGAGTAATTCAAAAGGGAACTCCGTATTCGGACTTCCCAGACCGATGGCGCGCTAGCATCGGGCCTTCCTCCCTTTCCGCACTTCAGGAAATAGTGCCATAGAATTCTTATCAACGTTAGGATACACTGTATGTAAACAATGCCTAGCATCTCATGTAATCCTAACGTTGATAAGGTTCTGTTGAATCTTGGGAAGTCCGAATTGCCTGAACAGATATTTCTTGCAACAGGGCGTAAACTGAATGCAGGTAATGGTTTCGGTTTGTTCCCAATCCTGTTCGAGGTTCGAGTCTTCACTGAGGAAACGCACACTACCGACTTTCGCGAATTTGGGATCGCGGTAAGGGGCGAGGTTTTGTGTCATCTAGTGGTACGGGTTTCCTGGTGTCATTTTACGTATTTCGCGAACTCGTTGGAGTGTCATCGCGCCTAAAGCGTTGCAGTGCCTCTCGATGACGGACTGTGACAACAATCGTGCCCGGAGTGTACAATAACGGCTAAATGCGCGAATGCTTCCGACCTTGGATCTCGATGGCTGCTACCATGTAATCACGCATACTGGATCCGTTCTCGCACTGTGTACTTCTATTGTTTGGCGTAAGCTTTTCATACGTATCGTATACGACCTGGGCGATGTTATTGTCGAGGCGGTGGTACACGTTTCCGATTAACTACATAGTTCGCCTGACGCCGCTTCGTTTCTGCGCCAAAACATGGCGAAGTAATTAACATGCGTCCGTCGTTGCATTCCATTCTGTTCGGTCGCCGCATACCTGATTGGTTTGTTCGCGAGATGAGGTTACTCCGTATTGCTGGTACGGTGTAAGTCACACGGTCACGGTTAATTTGACTTTTTTCGATGGGTAGTTCGCGACGACCTGGATGCGACCGATTTAGCATTGTTGGCGTACTGTATAAGCAGTATATGCTGGAGTCTCTTATGAATTGTTCGTAGATCAAGTGATGGAATATGGAATCGACACTACATCGAGCGTCATTATGTCGAGATACGGTTACATAGTATCATAATGTTGGTGTTGCATTTGTCTGTCTGAATGGGTAGACTCTTTACACGCATATTGCAAGATCGTTCGTCTGTAGTTTTCCGCCGAGTATCCGTCTCAGTGCCTTAAACTATTCGACATATGTATTATGGAAGCAATACTATTGGGGCTGGTCGCACTGGAGCAGTCATGTGATGATGTAGCGCGTAGAAATCGTCCGGGTATCTGATCTGGCATTGGACTTGCGAGTGCTTCATCAGAATGTTCACCAATTTGACCTCGTAACGATGAAATGAGTGACACCTTTTTATGGAGTTAACTCTTGATTCATTATTATATGGCATCCCTGGTGGAGAGGTGGTATGCTCGAGTCCCTTATATATTGTACTGGTTGCCCAGCTTAGCGGCTCATCTAGACCATGGGCTAATTGCGGTGGTATGCTCGAGTCTCTTATACATATTATGTACGAGTTGGCTCAAGGGAGTTGAATAAAGTAAGCTAGATGGAGGAATACTGATATCTATTAGCTCTGTAACGTAGTACATGTAAATTATTACTAATCAAACGAATTATTTGGCGTTCAATTTCCCTCGCATTTGGTTTCCAGACTTGAGACTGGCGAAGTATTATTTTATGCAGGTATCCCTTGTTGTAACCGCAGGTATAGATACATTTTTAACGTCGGGTAGATACACGTTTCTTTGGAATGGGTAGGTAAACTTGTGCACCAAATTGGAACCTTAATTAATTATAATGCGTATACTTATGATAATGAACGATATTTGTTGCTGTAGTTATATCGTACGAGGGTAGTTCAAAAAGAAAGCTGACAATATGTAGGTATTGTAGGAAAACCTGTTGGTCGATCATTATCCTAGCAACAGATTTGGATTCTGCGTTCTTTTCACCTTATGCCGGCAGTACACTCTCGCCGAGATGCGAGACATGGCGAGAGCGAGAGTGTACTAACTGTCCCTGGACTGCCTCAGCTCGTGCTCGCGATATCTCAGCTCGCCTCAAGAATGCTCCACTTTTTGTCGGTTTTTTGCGTGAGTCAAAGGACACGAGGCGAGATGAGGCGATACCGATACGTATGGAGTGCTCCGCCTCACGTCATCTCGACGAGAATATACTGTTCATCACTCGCAATCCCTCGCCTCGGTGCATGTCTCGTCCAGCTTCCAGGCTGACCACTCGGTCACTTTTTTTACCTTAAGTCACCTCTGGTCACCTTTGGTCACTTTTTTGAAATTTGGTCACAAAAGTCACTTTTTAAAAAATTTTCCTTAAAGAAAATATAAAAAATGCTCATTTTAACTATATTATCAATTTATCGAGAGAAAAAAACTGAAAAAAATGTTTTTTCAATCTGATATATGTGATATAAGTATACAAGACAAGCGTGTGCGTGAGTAGAGTGTGTGATGCTGCGAAAAACTTGTGATGTATGTTTTTTTCAAGACATGAGAGCCGAAGATTACATAAAGTCTAAATGAGAATAATTTTTAGTCGAAAATATGGGAATTATGGTGATTTTTTGGTCACTTTTCGGTCACTTTTTTTACGAAATTGGTCACTTTTATCACCTTTTTCAGAGAAAATTTGAGTGGTCAGCCTGTTGCTTCGCATCGTGAGGGCGAGAGTGTATTTGCCGGCATTAGGAATACACCTTTCCCCGTCGTGTTAGTGCTTAGTTAATGTATATTGCAGCGACCTGAATAATTATAAACCGATTAGCCTATCCTCAAATGTAAGTAACATTTTTGGAAAATTACTATTAAAAAAAAAAAACACAAAAAAAAACAGAATATACAAAACTTGAAAACTTTTAGATTGGAACCAACCAGTAGAACAAGCCGGACTTTTAGAGCAGGTTACTCAACCATCGACTATATCTTTACGCTCAATCAAATTTTGGAAAAAACAGGGGACTATAATGTGCCACTATGTCTCTTGTTCATTGATTTCAATAAAGCATTCGACTCGGTGGAACACTGGACAGTATGGGATGCTATAGAAAAACAGGGGGTGGAAAGAGATACAGTGAGAGTAGTATGGAAAAACAACAGCCTATGTAAGGTTGGGCAGAGTGGGAGAAGAATTTGAAATACAGAAAGGAGTGAAGCAGGGGGACCCTCTGTCTCCTAACCTATTCATTGCTGTACTGGAGGGGATATTTCGGAGATTCAACTGGGAGAAAAAAGGGATAAGGATGAATGGTCGATGGCTGAATAACCTACAATACGCAGATGATATTGTGTTGCTGAGTAATGAAATAGAGGAGTACAAGTGATGGCAGAAGAACTCAATACCGAAAGTAGAACGGTGGGACTGTCAATGAACTTAAAAACAGTGGCGGCGTTGGGCGTCGGCGACGTCGGCAACCGCCGATGGCCCAGCACTTTTGGGGGCCTCGCAAAAAAGTCTTTCAAGTTGTATAATTCAGCTCGTTTAATTGAACATTTTCTTTCTGGCTAGAAAATGAAAGAGGCCTCGCAAAGCTGATTCGTCGCAGACGTCCACTTTTTGTCTAGCGCCGCCACTGCTTGTCAAAAATCAAGCTGATGTCAAATACTTACGAGGGAAAATTAAAGGTGGTGAGTACAGAAATCGAAAAAAGTGGAGGAATATAATTATGTACAGCAAATGGTACCTTTTGAAAATAGAGGGAAACTGGAGTTGAGGGCAAGAACCGCGAAAGCTTGGAAAAGTTTCTGGGCCCACAGAGCAATGCTAAAGGGTAACTTACCACTAAGGGAAAAAATAAGAATACTGGACCAATGTGTGATACCTATCCCGAGGTTGGAAAAGATTCGAATCCAGTTCGTGGATTCGAAAAAATGTATTCGAATCCCCATCTGGGAATTGGATTCGTATCAGTGATTCGAATCCAATGGACGACCTGGATTCGTAAAATTTATTCGAATCTTCTTTGTGGATTCGTCGAATTTTTTAGGTAGCCGTATTAGGGGCTGAAGTGGCCTAATATGACCATCCGTTTTGGTCACTTTTTTTCTTCTTTTTTGTATCGAAAAAAAAAAAAAAGTTATAAAAGCTGCGAAATTCCTTCTAGCTTCCTCAGTCGAAACATTAAATTTAATTACTTCGGAAACTATACTGCTGAAAGTATGTTTACCATGATTACTTCGAATAAGATCCAGTTTTTGGAATATTTAGTATTTCTGAAGAAGAAAACAATGTCAACGATTGTTAAGTGAGTAAAATGGGTATCGTTTCTTTTGATTTTGATTTTGTAACAGTAAACAAAAAAAAAATTCCATGATTCCTAGATTCAGTGATTCGTGGATTCGAATCCTCGAATCCACTCCATTTATTCGAATCACAGAAAAGTCAATCATTCTTGAATCATATTCGAATCCAAAAAAAAGGTAGTGATTCGTGGATTCGGATTCGTATCCAATTTTAGTGGATTCATTTTCAACCTTGACCTCTCCTCACCTACGCACAAACCTGATCTTTGACTAAGCACAATGGGAGAGCTTGAAGGTTCTGTAGTACTGTGAGAATACGTATCAAAGATAGAATGAGTCTGAAAGAAATACTTGAAAGGACGGGCTCGAAAAATATTGGAGAGGGAATATAAAAGGCGAAATTAGGAAAATTAGGATTCGCAGGGCATATGCTGAGGGGCATAGACAAATGGGGAAAGGTGACCGAAGAATGATCACGTAGAGAATGGGGGAAAAAAGTAGACCTCATACAAGATAGAGGGATGAGATTACGAAAGAATTCGGGGTATTGTGGTGAAGAGTGGCAAGGGACAAGTTATGGTGGAAAAAGCTAATAGATGCCAATGCCCGGAAATGGGTACATTCGACGTCACAACGCCCCCTCCCACATTCCGGGGCCTAATGTTACGACGAATGAACGGCTGTAAAATAAATTTAAAAAAATAATGTATGTAAGTTGAAAGCGGCTGAGATGTGCGTGTCGATTGCGGAAGTCTCCTTGTCCGCTAAGAAAGTGATGGCATGCGTTTTTGGGTTTGTTGTGTGTGTGTGGGGGAGGGGGGTTCTGGTAGTTGATTTTGTGTCCTTTGGCAACACGGTGAATTTAGAAGTCTACTGCAACCAGTTGAAAAGTTAAACTGGTGATTAAGACCGTTGGCGCGGTTTGTTAACTCGTGGAGTAGTGTATGGACAATGCTCTTCCTCACACATCGCGCGTCACAACAACACTATTGGAAGAATTCGGATTGGACGTCTTGAAATACCCTGCACATTCTCCGGATCTTGCGCCTCAGACTTCCATCTGGTTCCATATCTGAAGCGTTATTTAAGTGGTAGGCATTTTTACGACAACGAATCACTCGAAGAAGACGTTTTAAATCGGCTCAAGAATGTGGAGACCGGCGGATTCTATAAGGAAGGGATACAGAAACTCATCCGCCGATGGGATAGGTGCCTCAGTCGAAGAGGGGATTAAGTAGGAAAATAGCGAATAGATGTAGCTTTAATATTGTTCTACGATTTTTTGTTTTGGAGTTATGAACGTTGTTACCTTCCTTTTTGAACTGCCCTTAAACAATGAATCCCAATTGAAATTATAGCATAAACTATATTACTTTTTCTAAACATATCTGTTTTTCCATGTCCTTGATTTAAAATTTGTGACAGTAAACCAAATTCGGGTAAAATTAAAATAAATAAACTTCTGGATGCCCAAAACATCAAAATAAATGTTGAAAAATAATTCGATTACCACTTGACGTAGAATTAGCACCAGAATTATATTTAGCAGAGTTGTGACGTCGATCAGTCACGGAATGATCGAGACGCCACCTGGTGAAATTACGTCCAAACAGCTCATGTGATTTAAGGCGCAGTGGAAGACTAGGTTTGAGTACCAAGTTCAAGAAAGAACAGATTAAATACAGGCATAACTTATTTATTTAAACAACACAAACTTCTTATAAACTAAATTTTCTTCCGGTCCAGTCCTCCGAATTTCAATGGTTACCTAACGGCAAACAAACAAGTCCACCGTCAATCCAAAGGATGTTAGTAAATTCTAATTTAAATGTTAATTAAATTAAATATCGGCTAGTGGTAAAGAGGATATGCACCGGCATTCCTGGACCCCCGACTATACCACAAGAGAGGAAGTTTACCTTATACTCAGGGTACCGACCCATAAGTTTGATCTGGACAACAGCAGTTCTGGATCAAGTAATAAATTGAGCCAAAGGTTGGGAAGGCTGGGAGGGTCCCTAATTCGGCTGGAATAATTACGGTCCGACCAAACAGTAAAGAAATTTCCCCGGGAGTCAAGGACCCCAGACAGGGTCAGAGATAAATAGCTTCTCCCTTTACCGAAAGGGAAAGAATGCACGGATCCATCACGAATGGACAACTTAAATATATCAGGTTTGTACCAGAATAATTACGTTCTGGGTGCAAACTGAAAGAATAATTTACCACACAAGAAGGGGGTAAACAATAAGAATTCACTAACCTGAGCCATGCCGCTTCAAACACAAAACAAAAACACCACACGCGATGCGCCACACAACTGTAATTCCCAGCAACTAACTTCACAATAACAATGAAGCGCGAGCGAGTCCTGAACAAGAATGACCTGGGTATTGTTCTGCTCAGTCTGCTCAGCCCTTTTATGTTTGTTGGGGCACGTTGTGTACTACAATTCTCAAACTATCGACCATTGGTCGAAGTCGGAAATTGTGACGTCAATAGTGTACCTCACGACGTCACCTCACCGGGGTGACTTACATATTTATTATCAGTAGCCTGTACTATGTCACATATTTTCGACACTCCGGGGGGGGATTGGACCTACTTAGGTCCAATGCTCCACCTGTGATATCTTCCATAGGCCACCGGGACCTAGGGTGTAATTCTTTGTGCAGCCTCTACTGACCGCAGTAGACCTGTTTACTTAAGGGAGACATAGTCTCTTAGCAGCGGGTGGTTCCAAATCAACTTCCACTTGAGTTGATGGACATTCACTATTTTCTGCAGTGGGAACAGTTAGGGTTTGATCCATCATTCCATCTACCAAGACGCCTTCCTTGTCCGCAGGGGCAGCGTCTGACTGTAGGGTGACTGGATACAGTTGATTTATTGAACGTATTATGACCTTTGTATTTAGGCTTCTATTGGCTGGCAGATTAAGGCTCGGAATTCGATTTACAGTCTTAACATAAGCCAAAGCTTGACGGGTATCGAGACGCTCGATGACACCAAAGGGCCATTGTGCACGAGGAGCATTTGGTTCCTTAATTAGAACAACGTCTCCCTTCTTGGGAGTAGTAGGTAGAGAACCTCTAGGATGTCGGTGGGTAGCAACATGTTTTTCTCGGAGGGAAGTAAGGTATAGACTGTGAAAGGCTACCCAGTAATTCTCTATAATACCTACCACACGTTTGTGGAAGGGAATAAGATGTTGGGTAGTAGCTGGGATATCTTCTAGGTTGATCTCAATCTCCGCATTGACATTACAGGTATTAGGAAGTAGGAAATCATTTGGCGTAAGAGGCTGTAAGATTTCCTCAGACGACACATAGGTAAGTGGTCTGCTGTTGGAGAGATGAGCTACGCGATACATTGCAGTGTTCAAGGTAACGTAGTCTACAAGAGCCGTACCCAGAGCCTTACGAAGACTCTGCTTTACCACCCCAACTAATCGTTCATAGGCCCCACCGTACCATGGAGAGTAGGCCGGGATGAAGGACCAGTCAATCCGATTGGAGGTGATGAAATGATTGACCTTATGGTCACGAATTGCTACCTTGCGCCCAACTAAGGGCTGGACAAACGTGAAGTTAGTGGCATTGTCTGAGATCATTAACTTAGGCACTCGCCGCAGGCTAGTAAAACGATCTAGAGCGAGTAGGAATTCATCCGCACTCAAGTTACGAGCTAACTCTAAATGTATGGCTCGAGTTACTAAGCACGTGAACAAGACACCATAACATTTTCCTATGTTTCCATTCTCCAATCGTGTATGGAGGGGTCCAAAGTAGTCTGCACCCACATGCAGAAAGACGCCCGCGTCTATTACTCGGACCTGAGGGAGAGGAGGAATAGGAGGTAATTGGTACGCTCCTCCCATCCACCTACGACAAATACCGCAATGATGAATTACCGAATTCACCTTTGCACGTCCTTTGACAATCCAAAATCGTTCCCGAAATTTAGCCAATAAATGCGAGACACCTATATGATAATGTTCTCTATGCAGAGAGGAAAGGAGAACCCTTACCAAAGGGCTTTCTCTTGGTAATAGTATGGGGTGAACCGTACCCCAGTCCAGAGAAGCGTTCTGTAGGCGACCTTGTAACCGTATAAGGCCATCCTTATCCAAGAAGAGCCCTAGCTGAGTCTTAGGCTGTATCTTGTTTTGTAGTTGTTTTCGTTCCTTACTGAAGTACTTCTTTTGGAGTTCACGAAGCAAAGTATTTTCTGCCAATCGAGTTTCCTCAGAGGAAGAGATGTCTAATTTACGACGGTTAAATACTAGGACTACTAGTCTAAAAAGCCGAATGTAAGCATTCCAGCTAGAGAACCGTTTCTCCAGTGCATCAGTTAGGACACTTGGTTCGTGCATCTGACTGTCCGCAATCAATAATGACACAACTGGAGTCCTAAAGATGGTTGTAGTAGCAGGAGGATCAGGCCAGAGTCGTTCATGGACCAGCCAGGGAGGGCCCTCCCACCACTTTGAGTTATCTTTCAACTGAGAGGCTCTTTGACCTCTTGATATTATGTCTGCCGGATTATCTCCCGTTGGAACATAGCGAACAAGTAGATTAGGTGTACGCCTTATCTCAGAGAGGCGGTTGTTCACAAATTGTGGCTGCACAGCTGACGAATGTAACCATTGCAGGACTGTAGTGGCATCTGTCCAAAGAACTGTTTGTTCTACCTTAACCGTAAGGAGACCAGTGACAAATGAAGAACAACGTTTACCAACAGAGAGGGCAAGCAATTCAAGCTGGGGAATTGAGTGCTGGCTAGAACGTTGCTGCTCCATATCACCTTCGCAAGGAGAGGTCGTCCGTTTCATAGGTGCTACTCTAACCTTGGAAAAAATGAGTGCCGACTCATTGACTTTAGTCCTAGACTTTCGTACTAAATAGATGACACAGCCATATGCTCTCTTAGAGGCATCACAGAACACATGGAGGTCATACTGGCTCTCACCGGGAGCATGATGCCACAATTTACGAGGAAATGAAATTTCCTTTATCTGGTTTCTCTCAAGCACTAATTTACGAAATCGTGCTTCTAAATCAGCTGGTAGGGATTCATCCCAGGCCACCTTAGCTTTCCAACAGTCTTGTACAAAGAGCTTCAATCCTAATAAACACGGAGAAATTGCCCCAAGGGGGTCATATACTTCAGCGAGGGCACGTAGAGCTAAACGCTGAGTAACTGAAGAGGGCACTGGCGCATCTTCAAACTTGAAGGATAACCGATCCTGAGTTTGATTCCATTCTAATCCGAGAATTGAAATCTTCTCCTTTACTGGTGCCTGTTTCTCAATAGGGAGGGATTTACAAAAGGTAGAAGAATTGGAGGTCCAATCACGCAGATTGAATCCCGCAGAAGACAGTTTAGGAGTGACAGTATCATAGAGTTGCACTGCGTCTACTACACTGTCCACACTTGTTACCAAATTGTCAACATAAAAACATCTTTGGGCCACTTCTGACCATTGATTACCAGTATCTTCGGCAAACAGGTCAAGAAGAACCATGTTCAAGAGAAAGGGGGATGAAGCAACTCCAAATGGAGTCCGAGTGAAACGATAGAGGATCACAGTCTCCTGGGTAGGTGGCTTGCCGAAGTCCTTTACCCACAGGAATCGTACTACATCCCGGTCCACTTCATCTAACCCAACCTGAAGAAAGGCCTTTTCTATGTCGGCAGAGATACCGATCTCCTTCAACCTAAAACCTAGGAGGATTCCAATCAGGCTGGAAGTTAGGGGCGGACCAGTATGCACTAAATCATTAAGACTGTTACTGGTTTTAGACTTAGCTGATGCGTCATATACAAGCCGCACCTTTTCATTCTTCACCACAGGGCGATGAGGCAAATAATGAATCTGGTATCGGGAACTAGGAGGAACCCTTTCTATAACTCCCAGTGCTTCCTGTTCCTTTAAGATTGCATCACATTTAGAAAGTACTGAAAGTGGGGTGTTAGCTAGCAAATTACATAGGCGAGCCCAACACATACGATAGTTCTTAGGCAGGGAAGGATTCTCAACCTTCCATGGTAACCGTACCACAAAACGGCCATTTTCATAACGAGTAGTTTGCCGAAACCTCGCTATTACTTGAGCTTCTACTTCCTGTAGCTCCGAAGGTCGTATTCCCATCACTTCTAGTTCCCAAAGAAACGTAATCTCTGGAGAGCGAAGGAAATCAGCCTTCTCACAGCCTAGCTTTGCAGTAACTGCCGAGTTACTTGAGGAAGCAAGGAGAGAGCTAAGGCATTTTAGTCCTTGTTCGTCTTGGCTTAGGTTAGCCCTGCCCGCAGGAATCCAACCAAAGGAAGATCGTAATAACACTATTCCATTAGGTAATCTACGGTTACCCTCTAGTCTCACAACTTGGTAATAGATATCACTACCAAGTAACATCTCTATTGGTCGCTGTTCAAGTCGAAATATATCATGGTCCGCATAGTCTAAACCAGAAGGTAGTAACCTAACTGTTTCCCCAACTGGAGGAGACAATCTAGATACTTCCGTAATACACGGAGTAGATAAAAGAGTGCAAGAGGTTCTAACACCATTTCTACCCCACAGAGTTACCTGAACTTTCTGAGAATGTACCTCTGTACGATCTGCCGAACCATAAGTCAGTACAGATAAGACAACTTCCCTAGTTGCACCAACACCTAAATGACTAAGTAGATTCTCATGGATGTAAGAGATGTCGCTCCCACTATCTAGTATACCCCTTGCTGACATAGTTTTACCATTACCTGCAGTAACAGAACAAGAAAAGGTTTGTAGAAACGTACCTGAGGCCTGGTTGGCTGATTCAGAGGACCCAGCCGTGGGTGTCTCCTTCATCTTCTTATATCCTTCAGTCGACCGCGGCTGGTGACACATGGGACCACAGTGTCCTTGTTTTCTACAATTGCGACATTCACAGCTTTTGTGGGGGCATGAAGAACCTTGGTGTTTCTCCCCCAGACACACAAAACACCGCTGTAGTTCACTAAGTCGTGTCTTGCGAGGTGAAGTATTTGGGTATTTTTTACAGTCGGAAGATGTGTGTCTACCATCGCAGAAAAGACATGACCGCTTATGTTTGGAAGCCTGATTACTAGCAGGGCGTTTCTTGCCTTGCTGAGCCGAACCCTTTGCCATAAGCGTAGTCACATTAGTGGTAGGCTGGATAGGCGCTAAACCGTTAGCACCCTGTCCATTACCATTGGCACGAATATCAAGGATTTCCTCAATATATACGGACTTCTCAACTTCCTTCATTAGCTCCCCAAGCTCAAACCGCAGCTCGGGATGTTGAGGAGAAAGCCTCTCAAAGGCTCGACGTAAATAGCGCTTAGGGACCTTCCTCAAAATCGTATTTTGAATCAGCTCAGGGTCGAACTGTTGTCCAACATTTTGCAAGTTCAACAGAATACGATTAATACTATCTAAATTAGAACGAGTATTTGACAATGTAGCCTTAGGAACTAAATCAAACAAATCTGGTAATGCTGCTAGTTCAGCATAATATGATTGGATTAATTTGGTAGGATCCCCAAAACGATTTTTTAGGGCCTCGACCGCACGTGGATATTGTTCCGAGGTTACACTGAAACCACGAAGGTACTCCTTAGCTGGCCCCTTTACACATTCCAACAAGTGTATAAACCTCTGCAAATCAGTAAATTTCTGGTTGGAATGGACAGCCGCATCATAGTGTTGCCACCACTGGCTCCACTCTCTCACCTCGCCATTAAATATTGGCAGTTTACAACGCAACTTAAAGCAGTCATCCGAGCCGGATGATGGAGCAGGCGATGATTTGGGGGCAGAGACTCCATCGAACATAAGGGCAGCTTCATATAACATGGATGCCTTATCCCAAATTGCCTTAATCTCCAACTGTCTCTCTAATGTCTCTTCTGCAGACAAATTTAGAGCTTCTAGGTTAACATCTACTGTCCCTGTACGTGCAAGAAGACGAGATGCTGCCATCTTCACCTGAGCAGGGCTCTGTTGCGATAGACTATCCAACATAGCCAACTGCATTTTCAGCACCCCAATTGCGTGGAGAATATCCGCCGTAAGAGGTGGAACACTCACGGTAGCTATGGCACCATGGGTTGTATCCATAGGTTCATTCACCTATAACAGTAAGAATTATGTAAATCACGTATTCCTTATATCAGCATTTTGATAAACTCTACTGAACCTCTCAAGAGATGGATCCATAACTCAACTACTGTCAAACCACTACCGAGTGGGATGACCTTCTATCTTCTGTGGCAGTTATCAGCACCAGTACTGCCTTACCCTGGTACCTATGTTGGGTTAGAACGTAAGATACCTCTATGGCTAGGTCAAGATCTGTTAGCCTGCGCAGCAGTGGAGGGGGAACCGTTCGAGGCTGTGTCCTCCTAGGCATATTGCCCAAGGTTGGAGTAGCTTACATCATAGTAATAACTCCAACGTGCCCTAGCCTATTAAATGCTGTATGGGCAGGGGATCCTGCATAAACAATTCTCGCATCAAGGCCATAGTGCAACACACTATGCAGGATTTTGAGAAATCCTCGCCACAGCGAGGTCGCAAAGTCATGGGATCAAAGGTAAGAGCAACCGTGCAAGTTTACCAATGACTACTTTCTCCCTACGTAATAACGACATGCCCACATCCACCACACTAGAGTAGCAGGACTACTTCTATGCAGAGGATGGAAGGCGAGCCAGTCCCTATTTAGTTGGGACAACACTGGAAACAAGGTTTCCAACCAAGGGTCTGCGCCCCCAAGGTCCAAAAGGGGGTGTAGGTTTTACAGAATCCAATCCATCACTAAGGACCCATACCCTTGATGATAGATGCTATTCCATAAACCAACACAATTCACCCGAAGGTGCTACAGTTGATGGCCAACAGATGGGGGACTCTTGCTATCTCAGTGACTACCCACCAAACTCAGCTTGAGCAACACTCCACGGAAGCAAGGTCGGGGTAGTCCAACCTGCTGTGAACCCAACGCCGTTTCAGAAGACAGGTACAGTTCAAGAAGGAACAGCCACGGGTATCCCTTCAAGAATTGGAGGAACGTACACAATGTTGGTGTCAAAGGAATAGATACGAGGATTCTAAGACCTATGATCAATAGGTCCACCGAATCAGAGGCATTAGTAACGGATTTTTTTTTTTTTTTTTTGATGTCAAGTAACAGTACTGCGCGCTAGTACCTCAGTCACAAGTCATATCACATGAATGCTCTTGCCCACCGAGGGTGCGCACCCAGAGGCTGCTATAAGAGAATAACAGACTCATAATATAAAGACGCAGTAGAGTTTAGCTAAGTCTCTACTCCTGCCAACTTCACACCCAGCGACTTTGCTGATTGTACTGGCATGTATGCTGAAATTGACAGGTAGTGTAGACTGTACGAATGGTTTAGTCCAGAAAAAGAAAACCAATGGCAAGAGCACCCAGAGCCTCAAACAAGTAGAAATTTTTCATGGGGGGACAGGATGAGACCTACATTTGTTATGCAAGATATCTAATCCAAGTTCCTTAGAACAGTACTCAGAGGCGGACAGAGGAGGTTTGCAACCGTGCATGTAACCACGTTCTGCTACCAAATGACGTAGAATTAGCACCAGAATTATATTTAGCAGAGTTGTGACGTCGATCAGTCACGGAATGATCGAGACGCCACCTGGTGAAATTACGTCCAAACAGCTCATGTGATTTAAGGCGCAGTGGAAGACTAGGTTTGAGTACCAAGTTCAAGAAAGAACAGATTAAATACAGGCATAACTTATTTATTTAAACAACACAAACTTCTTATAAACTAAATTTTCTTCCGGTCCAGTCCTCCGAATTTCAATGGTTACCTAACGGCAAACAAACAAGTCCACCGTCAATCCAAAGGATGTTAGTAAATTCTAATTTAAATGTTAATTAAATTAAATATCGGCTAGTGGTAAAGAGGATATGCACCGGCATTCCTGGACCCCCGACTATACCACAAGAGAGGAAGTTTACCTTATACTCAGGGTACTGACCCATAAGTTTGATCTGGACAACAGCAGTTCTGGATCAAGTAATAAATTGAGCCAAAGGTTGGGAAGGCTGGGAGGGTCCCTAATTCGGCTGGAATAATTACGTTCCGACCAAACAGTAAAGAAATTTCCCCGGGAGTCAAGGACCCCAGACAGGGTCAGAGATAAATAGCTTCTCCCTTTACCGAAAGGGAAAGAATGCACGGATCCATCACGAATGGACAACTTAAATATATCAGGTTTGTACCAGAATAATTACGTTCTGGGTGCAAACTGAAAGAATAATTTACCACACAAGAAGGGGGTAAACAATAAGAATTCACTAACCTGAGCCATGCCGCTTCAAACACAAAACAAAAACACCACACGCGATGCGCCACACAACTGTAATTCCCAGCAACTAACTTCACAATAACAATGAAGCGCGAGCGAGTCCTGAACAAGAATGACCTGGGTATTGTTCTGCTCAGTCTGCTCAGCCCTTTTATGTTTGTTGGGGCACGTTGTGTACTACAATTCTCAAACTATCGACCATTGGTCGAAGTCGGAAATTGTGACGTCAATAGTGTACCTCACGACGTCACCTCACCGGGGTGACTTACGTATTTATTATCAGTAGCCTGTACTATGTCACATATTTTCGACACCACTTCTGAATGGATTAAAAACACAGCGCCCAGTTGCTAGGAGGTCTCGTACTCACTGTTACTGAAACCTGCGGAAGTTTATGATAGGAAACCGCTTCAACTTGTATTGCATTCAATGGGAGGGTCCTGATTTATTTGCAGTTTATCTCTTCGTGTTTGTGTTATTCAGACAAAAATTTTGGTATTTTCAAAAATTCGATCGAATTACTAGAAGAAATTCTGAACATATTTTTCAAAAACTGAAATTCTAGAGCTTTCGGAGATAATACGGGGCTGAAAATTGACTGTGTGGTACATAAATGAGTACGAATTACGAAACAATATCCAAGTATACTGTGGTCGCGTTAAATCAGATATTTACAGTTCACCCACCGACTTCGAACAAACACTTTTATAATTATGTAGGTATATTAAAGATGTGGAAGGTCAGGTGAGATGGAATATGGAATCGACTTCATATCGAGCATCATTGTGTTTAGATACGATTACATAGTATCATAATGTTGTTGGTGTTGCCCTCGTTTGTCCTAAATGCACTGACTCTGTACGCGCATGTTGAGAGATCGTTCGCCTGCAGTTTTCGGCCAAGTATCCGTCTTATTGCCTTGTACTATTGGTCACATAGATGATCGAAACAATACTATTGGAACTGGTTAAACTAGAGCAGTCACGTGTCCGCGCAGATAAGTTCCTTTCTAGTATTTAGGTTATGCAATATAAATTCTCTATCAGCTTAGTTCACACTGAGGTAAGGGGTGCAACGGGTAGATTATTTCAGATCCTCGAGGTTACTTCTTTATTTTTGCACTATTTTCTGAAGAACATTATTTTTGGACAATTTATCAGTGTATATTTTCTTTATTTACATACTGCGGTATTATGTACTAAATTATTTGAAAGGATAAGTGAAATTCAGCCCATAGCTTCGTTGTAATTCATTGTCAGCGAAATCTCCTGAGTACCCCGCCTTCCCCCTCCCACCACCATAGATAGAAACGCTGTAGCGTTATGAGATGTGACATGTTTTTTGATCTCTTCTTCTTCCTGCACTACATTCAGAAAAGTGGATTGGTACAGTCGTAATGGATATAGAAGGAATGTTAAATGTCTTATGTTGGTGTAAAGTCTATTCCAGTCTGCACTCTACTACTGCTACTGTATAATATCGTTCGCTTTCATTGCAATTCAGATTCGTTGCGATTTATCAGCTTATCAGTTGAACGATGGATGTATCTTAGTCGATATTGAATTTCATAACCGGATGTTTCCGACGGCTTATGAATTAAGTTTTGACAACATATATCGTCTTTTTACATAAATGAATTCCTGGTACTGATTACAGACGCCCACTACAGGAAGAACGGTAATCAAGGTTTCGGATTCAAGTGAACTGTCGAGCCTGCTCTTTCGGAAATCAAATATTTTGTCGGAATTTTGAAACCTTTCTCATATTATGAAATTAATATTAAATTCCGGGGTCGTACCCAGGATTTAAGTAAGTGGGTATTTCGCGATTTAGATAAATTTTTTTTTCTCGATGGGAGGCTACGAATACCCCAAGGAATAAGAGCCCTGGAAAAATAAGCTTCTCCCAGGGATCTCACCTGTAGGAAATTGCCGATAGTAGATTGCCGACTAACGGGGCGAATAGCTCCTAATAACGAACGTTCAGCCTACTATCACCATACTCATAGGTGTTCAACCACTGACTACCATCAAGCCCCACGGGAGTCTGGGCGAGTCCATGATGACCCCTGTCCCCAGCGTACTTCATTAGTGAAATAAATGAGGGCTGAAAGACCTGAGCTATCAGAATGGACGTAAGTACTTGGGAACTTACTCTCCATGTCCCTGAATGAAAAGAGGTCCACCAAAGGGAAAATTAATTTAGAAAAAAAAAAGTCCAGGGATGCCACGTACCATAAATCAAACACTTAGCATGGTGGCACGTCCATGCATTTTCGATAAATAAACTAAAAAGATAAAAGTTGTTCCAAATTCACCTCACTGAAATTATGAGAATCATGTCAAACAGCACAAGAATACGTGTATTGTAAATTGATAGAATAGTAATAAAAAATAAAATTGAAAATTCATAAGAGAAAAATAATGAAAATACGAGTAGAATACGGCTCAATAGAGATGCTCGACGGTTTTGTAAATAAACGAGGAGCCAGGGGCTCTTACTTCGCGATACGTCTTCTATTCGTACGCGGTCAAAAATAAATGATATACCCTCAATCATGGGTTCGAATTAAGAATAAAACTTATAAACAACTGCACTGAGTGATAACAATATAGAAGTAGGGTCCTCTCTCCCCTAAAAATTTGGAAAATTCAGAAACAACCTCAGCACAATGGCTGGAAATGAAAATGACCGAAACGTAAATGACTAGCAACTGGGAATCCGAAAAACCAAACATAAGGGAGTCCTCCTCTCCCAAGGAAACATTTAAATTTGAGAATTGGGCTACATTAAGATCTCGAACTATGAGCTCGAGGAAGTTCAGAGCCTCCTGGAACGATCGCTTTTGACGATCACATATTTGGTGACGGTTCCTGCGTCTCGACCTGATCATATTGGTCTTACAGGACCTTAAAATTTTGAATTACCCACCCTGAACGTGCAGTAACCAGGATACTGAGCCTTCACGTGATTTCCGCGTAGGCTATTCACTAAATTTTGATTTGAACAAGAAGGGGGGGGGATAAACAAAAATAAAAGAGGACTGCTTTTAGACCCAGAATTTTGAATAAACCAAGATCGAACGTAAAAGGAATTTCTATTCTGCGCCCTTTCCAGATCATACACACGGATAGAAAGGGACGTCGGTCCCCTAGTAAGCACGAATCTTAAGGCTAGCACTCGCAAAATCGCACTATACCACGGGTCGATGATGAAAAACCAAAAACAAGGTACATTACCTAGGATTTCAGCTAAAATACCAAAAATACTCAAATTGGAGTTACGTAATCCAATGTAATGTACTGGACAAGCTGAAACATTGAAGTGCGTAACTCCAATTTGAGTCTTTTTGGTATTTTAGCTGAAATCCTAGGTAATGTACCTTGTTTTTGGAAAAATCTGAAAAAAATCTGGAAAAGTCAGGGAATTTTTTGGGGAAAAAAACTGGCCACCGTGAATGAGGAAGCGGATCAAATTCTCATTGGTGGGTAGGTACCGATGTACGGAAACGGAGTGCGTAATTTGTATATTTTCTATTACTTGTTGCTGAAGTGAAAAAAATGGTAATGTGAAGGATTATTTTCAACACCCCTTTAAGACGTTTCTTAGGCAGTTACGAAAAAGTTCTAAAGAACTTCTCACGGGGAATAGGCTCGAGAATACTTCTCTTTGCTGAAGACGTGTGCATAGGTGAATTGTTACTAGCCACATTTCTCTTTACGTTAAGCAAGTGGTCCACGAGACACACAACACAGCAACCGTCTTTCAGATACGTATATTAATTTGTTCTGCGAGTATAATGCAATATTTCTGAGTGAGTGGGACTGCACGGTACATATGAATTGGTACTGGGGTCACTCTGTTCGTGCAAAACTGTCTTGTAAAGGCGATAAGAAGTGAGTTTTGACCCGAAACCAGATTTCGTGAGCTTCTCACCCTAATGGTACCGGAGGCCTGGGTAGGAGAGGCGAAGACTTCTTTCCCTTCATCTAGGCGTGAACCGAACATGTCTGCCAAAACAGCTTTGCGTGATTTTTGTCCGAACTGATACCTTTTTTGGGGTTAAATCGACTGGCCTATGTAGGTGCACGACCGTACGTGCGTACGTCGGAGTTGAAAGTCACCTTCGGCCCCTGCAGTCCTCCAGATTTCGCACCTGTCCACCCACTCTCCCGAGTCATTTTTCCGTCAAAGCACCATATTTTTCGAATCCGTTTGTACGTTCGCGGAATCAGGTAGAGGTCTACGTCCGCCGACTGCGAGAACACCACCGCAGTCCTCCGCATCTACGTACCGTAGATACGTTTTTTTCTCAGCCGGTTCGGAGATTCGCCGGTAATGTATTCGCCAACACCAACCGGTCGCCCAACTTTCGTACATTTCCCATCAGTTTTTACCAAATTTGGCGCCCCATTTTCCCGCCCAACCGCCGCGAGATTGCGAGCTCTCGTCGTCGCCGCATAATGTCTCGCGTAACACCCACGATCGTTTTTTGAAACCTGTTTCCGCAGTGTTACGCGTAGACAAGCTAGAACGACCGGCAACAGAGGACATACAGCTACTTGTGTCGCGCATTACACAACGTATAGGTAAAAATAATATAATATAACAATATAATCGCAATTCGATACGAATTCCACATCGAGAAATAACGAGACAAACATTCGATATGACATTCCGAGAGTCGTATCGAAGAGCTCGCGATTTCCAGCACGAAAGCGATGTCGTCATCGACCGCTTGCGGTTCGGTTAGTTGGCTCAGCCATGCGGCGCTGGGTCGTTCGCGACGCCTCCGACACCCACATTTTCTCTGATTTTTCGCAGTTCAGATACGGACTGCCGGTTCCGGGAGCAGTCCGTATCCGCGCCTGACTGCGGTCCTGACTTCCTATGTGCGTATATGTATAATATTACGATGTGCGTTCCGTGTTCGTACGCGTGTATGGCCCCATATGCTGTACGGAGAGATACGTGCATAATATTTCAAAAATTTCCCACGCAACGCAACCGTTCGTCCAACCAGAACCTATGTATCCTCGCCAGAACACTTAATTAGACGCGTTTCACGCCCCAATAATCGAACGTTCTCGCCAAAAGTATTCGATTGCGGAGGAAGCAACGAGGACGGGTTGAGGGTTCCGCGCGCGTTTCTCGACTCGAAACGAGCGGACGTACGGAGAAAACGGGACCGTATTGTTGGTGGAAAAGAAGAAGAAAATTGGGAAAGCGATACGGTCGAATTTTCGGCGAATGAATGGCGGGGAGTGCATTGCCGGACCAACGATGATATTCCGTTTCCTAATGCTCGAGCAGATGCACCATTTCCCACAAAATGTTAGTATTTCATGTTTGTCGTTTGTCGTCCGAATTTTTTCCCTCCTGAAATTTGTGTGCATCCAGTACAACATATTGGTACCAATTGGGCAAATTACTGTCTACGACAAAAGATACGTCTGCTAGGACGAAAGATATCTCTGCTATAACGAAAGACAGTCTGCCACAATGAAAGACACGTCTGTCCTGAGGAAAGACATGTTCGCCACCACAAAAGATATGTATGTCACAATAAAAGACATGTCTGTCACAATAAAAGATATGACTGCCATGACAAAGGACATGTCTGCCACGATGAAAGACCCGGCTGTCCCGAGGGTCTGCCACAATGAAAGGCACGTCTGTCATGATAAAAGACATGTTTGCCGTGACGAAAGATACGTATGCCACCATGAAAGACATGTCTGTCACCATAAAAAATATGACTGCCATGACAAAGGAACTGTCTACCATGACAATAGACATGTCTGCCACGATGAAAGACATCTCTGCTATAACAAAAGACATGTCTGCCATGACAAAAGACACGTTTGCCATGGCAAAAGATATGTATGCTACAGTGAAAGACATGTCTGTCCCAATGAAAGATATGACTGTCATGATAAAGGATATGTCTACCAGGATGAAAGACATGTCTGCTGCGACGAAATACATGTCTACCATGATGAAAGACATGTTTGCCACGATGAAAGACATATCTACCACGACAAAAGACATGTCGACCACGATGATGGAGGTTTCTGCTACCGCAAAGGACAGTTTAACCATAACTATAGGAATTCCGGCCGCGATCATAGAAATTTTTGTCAGAACAAGCAGGCTGTCTCCTGACGAATAAAACAACCAAAACAAGTGAACAGCAAGCATCTGATTGAAGCAGCAGCCGAGCATGTAAATAACATCTTTTTTAGGCAGAAAAACTTTAACTTTAATCCCCCCCCAACAAAAAAACAGATACAGTATTACAAAAAATTGTAAAACACCTATCATGGGGGGGAAAAAAAAGAAAACTGTATTGTTAAGAAAAGTGGTCTTCTCAGATTCACTTTCCTCCCTAAGGTCTATTTCCGATCGCCTTTCAACGCACGCTCTCGTCCAACACATCCATCTCATCCACCATCTCATTTCCTTCACCGCCAAGAGAATTTCACTCATCTGAATCCCAAGCTATATTGGTATCCCAGAAAATTAGGCAGTTGATCAAGCAGCACAGCAAGCTACACAGCTCCCATATATCACTCGTCAACTCCCTATCTCAACAGATCTCACTTCCGCCATTCGCCAGACCATTTTGCGTAAGTGGTTCAAAGAGTGGCGGCATCAAGCCTCTCGGCACTACAAACTCGCACAAATCAAGCTTAGACCTATCCCCTGGTCAACATCCCAACGTTCCTCACGCCGCGAGGAAGTCATCATTACCCGCCTAAGGATCGGACATACACGCCTCACACATACGCATCTTCACTCTAACCTGTATCTCCTCAACTGCCCACACTGTGAAGATGAAGGCCCTCTCACTGTGGACCACCTCTTCTCATGCCCCTCCCTCACCTATCTTCGTAACTCTCACCACGTCCCCCATGGTCGAATCTTGGCCCTCTCAAACTCCCACAAGCACATAAACAACACCATCACCTACCTTTCCGTTGCTAGATACCTCTGCATTCATTTACAGTGGACCTCCTACAGCCACCTGATCAAACTGTCCTGGTAACATTCGTAGACGACTCAACCTTTCTCGCATCCTCTTCATCTTACCAAGACTAGGTCGAGACCCTCCAGTTCGCTGTCACTAACTTTTCTAAGTGGGCTGCTGATTGAAGGATAGCTGTCAACAGTAATAAATCGGGTCCCATTGACTGCCCTCTTCACCCATGTGGTTATATCCCTGTTCACTTTGGTAACGAGATAATACAGGGTGCCCACTTCTGGAAAAGTCAGGTATTTTAGGAAATATTTCTGGGCAAAGTATAATGCATAGAAGAGAATTTCCAAAAGTATACTTTCATGTGTTGTCCTACAACGAAAACTAAAAGAGAAAATATCATTTTTAGAAAATCACTTTTGGACCGCCCTGAAACGTGTGTGGAAAAGTTTGGGAAAATTTAAAGAATTCTATTTTGGAAAAAAAAACTGAGCACTCTGTAATAACTCAAACTAGTTCACCAAAGTACCTCGACGTCCATTCAGACCAACGTGTTACCTATTAGGATCATATCTAGGCTAAGTGTGTAGAACTCAAACTTCGACTTCAACATATTCCATGGTATTCCGCCCCCAATCATCTCTTTCACTGCCCAACAAACGCCTCCTGTATATGGCGACGATACGACCCATCTGGACATATGCTACTCAACTATGGGAATCCGCGTCTCGACATCTGTACGACAAAATCCAGAGATTCCAGAATAAGTCTCATATAGGCATACCTAGTGCTCCCTGGTATTTGGCAACACCACTCTCCACAGTGATCTCTAAATACCAAGTGTGGAGGACGTAATCCACGTCGTCATACTAACCGTCACTGACGCCGCCTGTCCCAGCATCCGAACTACCTATCTCGTAATAGAACTCCTCGATAATTTGCAATCAACCCGTCGAGTGCAAAGGTCTAACTCGCTAGATCTTCCAAACCGTATACATTGTACATAGTTTGAATATATTTTCTTGAGGGGGGGGGGGGGATTGAACAACACGTGGACAGTATGGTTTGTGGGACTGAAGGTTTAGATCACAATCTAAGACTGAAGAAAGTACGAAAACAAAATACATCGTAAGTCTTCCTAAGAAGCTCGTGCCAGCGCAGTGAGCCACCCTGGGTATCTGCGGGCAAATGCTTCCTCATCCGCAGTCTACCTGTTGATCTTTCATTTTGCAGCGGTATCAGCTCTATAATTTTCTTATCTCACTCCCCTTCCTGTCTGGCTATTCGACCTACAAAATTCCATTTCAGTTTGTAACGGAGTAGGCTACATTCGCGACACCTGTTTTCTCCCTAATTTTTTCATTTTTACTATATCTTAGCACCAACCAGCTTCTCTCCATGCTCTTTGTGTCGTTCGTAGTCTTTCGGTATTTCCTTTGGTTTAGGTCTCTACCCCATGTGTCAGCACGGGCAGAGTGCAACAATCCCCCCTCCCTATCCTAGCCTATTTGGTCTGTTAAGGTTTTCTGGACGAATCAGGAAATTCTGAAACCAATGAGCTAACTTTGATACGGCCTTTTTTGGACTTTTTTCCTTGAAAACGAAGGTCCACAAACTTCTTTCTGAGTGCATCGCTGCTCCATCACAAATACCACAGCAACCCTCATCCTTTACCTTGACATTGTTTTTATTATTTTACCGGCTTGTCAGGATAGTATCCTCTACTTCCTGTGGCTCATCTATGTAGTTTTCGTTATCACTTGAGTTCGTTCGGTGATTTTCTGTGAAAAACGAGTAAAAGAAGTTAGTTACGTAAACTGGAATCTACATGGGGTGATTTAAATAATGAAAAATATATACTAAGCAGATGCCATGCCATAAATAATGTCGCGTAAAAAGTAATTCTAACATCTCCCGCAATATTTAAAACCGGACAGCGTGTATTGCATTCCAAGACGTCATTACCTTTTTGCCATTAAATCTGATGTATTTTCATAAAACCTAAAGACAAACAAAAAAGATTGGGTAAACATGACCACTGTAAGTATAGTAAAATTCGAGTTCTAAAGTCTTATTGCCTTTTACTGGAGCCAAATGCTTCAACTCTTCTTTTACTGTATGATTTCGAGTCACCAAAATTGGAATAATCTGAATTTTGGTGTTTTGATTTTGAATATAAATGTTGAAGTTGGCGATGTTTGAAATGGGATTTATGAAGTAGGAAAACATCTTAGAAAGATCTTACAGTTTCGGTAGATTTGATTTCATGTTTTCAGTGTGCCAGCTCAGAATAGATATACGTTCATAATGAAGGGATAAAGCTAATTAAACCCTGTAATCAAATTTATTGTTATAGATATTGATTTCTCATCATGATTACTATTCAGTTGTTATTCATAAGAATTTTGAATTCCGTAGTGTTGTAAAATCCCCCTCATCCACTGAAAGCTCCCCAAAATATTAAAAACTTATACGAGACAAAGAAATTTCAGCATTATTTTGATATTTGTCAGCCCCCTCCCACTCCAGGATCAATCTTTCAGATCCGGTGGTAACACACCCTCCGATTGTAGAGCCTTGTTCGTTCGAATTGGCGGGGGGTTTTAGGGCGCGTTATCTTCCACCTCGATTGACACGGTAGTCGTTATGTTCGCTAGGAGGTCAGTTGGGGTATTCGAATATCACTAGCTTTCTCTTGCGTTGGTGGGATTCGAACCCGAGACGCAAGGATTGCGAAGCGGGCACGTTTACCTCTCGCGGCCACACAGGGAACTGAATTTTCATTACGAGAACAAATTGTATCATTACACTCACTCCTTGTCACTGCAAAACTTCAAACAACTAGCTGCATCGGCAACTCAAACCACCGCAGTGGGTAACAAAACGTCCGAGTTTGATCCATATACGGATGCGTTCTGGATGCCAGAGAGGTCGGTATACGTTTTCACGGCAATTGCCTCTGCTAAGAGCTGGCCCCGGCGAGCAGCAAGCGGTTTAACAAATTAGTGAAGAAAGCTTCCTTCTTTCTAACTCACTTTTTCTAGAAAGGGAAGCCGATTGCAACGCTTACCGTGCCAATTACCCTAATTAGCGGATCGTACAGGCGCAGATTTGCTTACGTGCATTACATAATATTTTCCCGTGCTGTTCGCGTAGCTGCGATAATCGTCAAACGCAATCGCGGTCTTTGTCGCATTGTCACCGTAGCACGATACTGAGCATCTCAAACATGAAAACAACGAGCATGCTTTACGATTTCATGTTAGGTCCTAAAAAGTATGGAGCCATAGCACAGCAGAAATGGTAAACTGTACAGACAATGTTCAAAAACTACAAGATCTTCTAGTATGTATTATTTAGACTCCACGGAGTAAAATAAGCTTTTGCAAAGATTCGAAAAGTTTAGAAGCGCGTAAAAATGAAATCTGGTTCACGCCCAAAAAGAAGTTGTGAATTCACATCATAATGAACAATTTACAAAGGTTGTCACTAAGTAACTGAGATTAAATTCGTACGGCCCTACAACGCTACCTATCGGCGTTTCAACGCAGTAGCCGATAATTTGATTCATTAGCTATCGATTGAGACCATGTCGAGCTCATTTGATTGAAAACTCGCTGTTCCAGACCAATTTGAAGAAAACCATATGCGTTGACCCCTACAGGTTTTTCAAAGATTTTTTTAAAGAAGGAAAAAAAGCACACGATTACAAAATTTTTTATTAATCATATTCTTCATTAAGTACACGAATATCTTCTTCAAAATAAGCGCCATTCATGGTTATACAGGCGTCTATTTGTTCTTGCCATTTATCGAACGTTTTCGCGTATTCCGCCACCGGTAAGGAGGAGAAAAACATCTGCGCTGCAGTGATGTGACTTCTTGGTTTGTGTTGAATTGACGACCTTGTAAGGCTGTCTTCAGTTGAGGAAATGACCAAAGTCACAGGGGGTGAAGTCAGGACTATACGTGGGGTGGGGGTGAATTGTGATTTTTTTAGAAGTCATCACCGTGGCGCAGATGTTTTTCTCCTCCTTACCGGCGGCAAAATACGCGAAAACGTTCAATAAATGGCAAGAACGAATGGACGCCTGTATAGCCATGAATGGCACTTATTTTGAAAAAGATGTGTGGTGGGATGTATGGCGATGTACGCATGCCAAAGTGGCCCCTGAGACACCGCACCCCCGGCCACAGGAACTACCCTTTCGAGTATCGCATCAGTGGGGCCGGGCCCAAGCCACCATTTCTACGTGCCGGAACAGTGCGCGCGTCCTACCAGGGCCACCATGGGGTTCCCTACTGACCGAGGTCCGCACTCCTTAATGAAGAAGATGATTAATAAAAAATTTTGTAATCGTGTGCTCCTTTTCCTTCTTTAAAAAAATCTTTAAAAAACCTGGAGAGGTGAACGCATATGGTTCCTTTCAAACTGGTCTGGAACAGCGAGTTTTCAATCAGATGAGCTCGGCGTGGTCTCAGTCGATAGCTAATGAACCAAATTATACCCCTACTGCGTTGAAACGCCGATAGGTAGCGTTGGTGGGCCGTACAAATTTTAGTCTCAGTTACTTAGCGACAACCTATACATTCATCTCATTTTCAATGGCTTTACAGTTTTGTAAGCAAATTAGTAACACAACCGAGTTTGTTTTGAGGAAATCCGGCCTGGAGGACCAATTTATAGGTTCTTTCACTTGAAAACAATTATGCTGATTTGATACCGAAGAAATGCTTACACAATTACAAATGCAGTTCTTCTTAGACGCTAATGATGAATGTAACTTGACTGGAAATATGAAAATTTTATGCTCTAAAAACAGGTCAAATATGCGCTTAAAATATGCTTCTATTCTCCCAAAATATGCCAAAAAAATGCTCTAAAAAGGCCAAATTTGCCAAAATATTCCGCAATGATATGGTATTCAAGTTCAAGAAGAAATTTATTCGCGTTTAGTGGCAGCACTGAAAACTGCTAGCAAACAACAGAATCAAAATGGTGGTCCGATATACCTGTGTGAAACTATAGTACCCTAATTTCGCGTCATTTTGTAAGCGAGAGAGAGCGCTTCTGTTGACCAAGTTATTAAGGCTAAAGGCGGAAAAATGGTCAACACGGGTCAAAACTCGAAAATATTCTCTTAAAATAGGAAAAATCGCGGAATATTCCGTAATTATGCTCTAAAATATGCGAAATATTGTGCTTTTCACCCCAAAATATGCCAAAAAATGCCCTAACAAATAGGTGTCATTTCACACAGAATTTTGTGATTCGCCGACAAGTTTTCAATATGCCGCAACTGCTCTGTTATAAAAAAATATGCTAATGCGTAAAATTCCTATCCCTGTAATGGCGTATTGCTTTTACAAAGTATTCTCAGAGCTGTGTACAATACTAGCTGAAACAATGTCAGGGAAATTTGGTATGGAAAATTGGGAAAAATCAGGGAAAATCTTTCTAAAAAAAGTGACCCTGTTCTACATATCTGCCAGGACCTGCGAAAATCCCTAAACTCGATGTTTCGACGCTTAGTGATGTCGATCATTTACTCGATAAAAAATGATCGATCACGATCATCTCGATAAGACTCGATCGTTTTAGATCATCGAGCTCAGGGCGATCATTATGATCGATCATGAAGAATAAGAAAAGGGACCATTGGTAAATGAGTATAAGTTCCTTTCTATTAACGACTTCTTTGAACACAGAAATGAATACGTTTTTTTTAAAAGTTGACTCAGAAAAGGACTAATAGAGAATGGTTTTAGGTATTTTCTGTTTTTGCTAAACAGTAAACATTTTTATATTTTGTAGCCAACACAGTGGAGAGGAGAGTGCATCGGCATTGATAATATTCGGACTGTGCAAATAACAACAACAACGCCGAAACTAGACCCAACTGATAGCGAACGGTGATGGTTACTTTGACTCTCATAAGAAAAACACACATTTTTGTGATGGAAATGAATATCTGTCTGTTGTATGCCTCTGGGTACTTGACATTGTAGTTTGTGATCGATCGTGGTTTTTGTTATGATCGATTTCACTATCGACGCTAAGGAGCTGTTTCTTATCCAGGGTCGCATATGTTTCGGAAGTAGAGTTGAACATGGCTGCACTTTGTGCAGGGCTGTTGCACTTGAGAACAGGACATCCAGATCCAGACTTCGAATATGTGGCATTCTGTGACCCAGTCGAGTGATGAACTCGGAGTGGTGCAATGTGTGTGATGGTCTTGGAGGTTTTCATGATATCGTAAACAGTTGCGAGAACTTATTCAAAACAAATATAACGAATATTTCGATAAAAATAGCGATTTCGTGCGGACCCGTTTGGGAACGGATGGAGCCGTGGACACGGCCGAGTGATTGTTGTACGACGAACGTGTAAACACGTACCTGGTATTGAGGTTGCTGTATAGTGGAGTTCGAGAGTGATGGCCAGGCGTGTGTAGTCGTTAAATACACCGTGGATCACGTAGAAACAGCCTACCTTTCACGTACGACCTCAGTGTCGAGTTATTATAACTTCGTACGTCTCGCCAGAAGCGCCCCTGTTTTTCCCCCGCTGTAACTCGATGTTCAAGCGTCGAAAATATGAAAATGAATCGGGTCGCATTACCCGATGTCTGGGAGTACGAGAAGCGCGTTAAAAAACAATCTCGCTGGACGGGATCGCGAGAAATGATGAATCTCGTTGATCGCGGATATTCATGAAGAATGAGTCAGCTCCTAATCTGGCTGCTGCGAACGAATGCCAAACAGGAGCTGAAATCTTCCATCATCAATAATGGTCTAAAATTAAATATTCCGGGTCCGTCCGATTATTCCGACAGTTGAACTGGCGCACTTAACCGCGGTCGAGAACCCCTGGAGACACCGCTGGTCACCCGTGTAATTGGCATTGTTGTTCGGTCAAAGCCTTTCTCCTCATCGGGAGAGTCGCACGATATTTAAAATGCGCTTATGCTTCGTTTTTGTCTTTCCTTGATTTTTTTTCCGTCTCATTTCTCGTTATCTCGTGGTAGCCTCGGTACTATATTTCTCTCTGTCTTGCTGTGTTCACAGATTCAGTTCGTGTAAAGCGTTCAAAAAAGTGATGGACGAAGTCAAAGATCTGGCCGGCCAGCACGAAGTCATAGCCGAGGACCTGCAGTCGGATGTTATTAAAGAGATTACCTTTTTAGTGAAAGATTTTAAAGAAGAAAGAAAAAAGGTAAATATTTACGCTTCGAGTTGTACGTAATTGGTGCACGTCGTGTGCGTCGATCGGTTCTACACGAAGTCGATGTATGTATACACGTATTATACGCATTGTTCCCGGCGAGGCCTGACGAAGGTTTCTTGCTCTCCTTCTGCGGACGACGAGTTTTTAATTATTATATTTTGAAGCCTCAGCTATCAGTGTGGAGCATGTTGATTTGTTGATAATGGTGTTGAAGGAAAACAAATAATACTCCGTACTCGTAGCTTGTACAGTTTATAGCAGGCGGTGATAAACGAGCAATCGAACGTCGTAAAAACGTGGAGCTCATCCTGATCTGGATTCGCGTTATTACGCCGACAGTGTGTTCACTTCTGGCTTAGAAAATCGGATTGGAACTTTACTGACTGTGGAATCAATTTAGTTGTGCAGAGTGGTGCGATTGATGCCTCTACAATGTTGAATAAACAATCCGGTATGGCGAAAACGGACACGGATACGCTGGGGAATTAGTGGGGACACTTGCCCCTCGCAGGGAAAAGTATTGAAATCGGAAACGCTCCACAAGTGGAAACGCTCGAACAAGCCGACTAGAGTCTTTTCGAGTTTCAAGGAATCCTCTGTTGGTGGAGCGTATGGCGATGCACGCATGCCACATTAGCTCCCCAGACACCGCACCTCTGGCCCCGGAAAATACCCTTTCGAGTGTTGCATCGGTGACCAGAAGGCACGTCTTGAGGCTGGCCCGGACCTCCATTTCGTCTCTTCTTTCTTCGGATTCGCGCTGTGCTGCCAAGGCTACTATGGAACACTCTACTGACCGAGGAAACGCTCTCCCAGCGTTAACGTGGAAATTGAGTGCACCGCAGCCAGATTGCGCTTCCTTCCTTCAACCCTCGCCTGCTCGGCTTGGTACGTGTAGCGACGCAGAAAAGTGGTGATGGCGGGATGAGCCCTGCTGGGGGGGGGCTGCAGCAGCTGCAGCAGGTCTAGGATGGTACAGAGTCGTGTCCTGCGAGGGCCGAGCTTTGTTCTGCCTTGACCATTCCGTCTCCATCTCCTTCTTCATGATGATCGAGACAAAGGACAACACCCGGTTCCATTCGTTTCTGCTCTTCAGCATTTCCGGAACCATGGTATCTGGCGCCGCGAGACGGTCGACCACGCCATCGTCGGTGTCGCTGTCGTTTTTGCCGGAAACGACCCTTGTTACCGTCCCGCGTCTTTCCTGCTCCCAGGCCTCATACAGGGGTTGTTCTCTGCTCCTCAATCACAGTGCGTGCGTACGAGCCTCGGCGCTATCGCCATCCGATGTGAGTAGACGCCGAAGCATCCGTGACCGCACAGGACTTGGGTTAGGTGGAAGTTCAGTTCCTCATGGGACCTGCCTGCCCACTGATTGAGTTCGCGTATTATCGCTCGAGTCCTCTCACCCGTGGTCGACTGGGGCAGTGCGTCCTTTCACTTACGTAGTGTGGACTGTCCAACTCTACCTAGAGTGCCTCCCATTTCGCCTTTGCTGTCTTTGCACCGTATACCTCCGCTGTTCCGTCATCGGTGGTATACACGCGAACACCCCTACTGCTTCCGAAGAAACAGTGCGCCTCATCACGACTTCTTGTTGAATCTTCTCCATCTACGCTCGGCGGTAGGGTATTTTGATGGCGAGGTCTGGTTGGCCGAGTGGATAGCGCGCTGGTCTCGGAATTTGGAGGTCCTGGGTTCGAGCCCACGGTAGCAGCTCGCTGCAGTTCGACCTAGACCGGTTTTTCGACAAGAAGAGAAGAGGACTAAGACGACCCTAACAGCCTCCCCGACGTCTCTGAGGTAATGCTCGAAAAGACGGATTCCAGGGCTCGAGTTGAGAGTAAAATTAGAAAAGAAGTGTATCTTGATGGCGTCGGCAAATACTGGCGCCCCATATAGGACGATCGACATGATGACATTCACGTACATCTTTCTCTTTTCTCCCTCAGTCCTCCTTGGATCGACATTAGACGAGAGCTGTGCTCTCGGAACAGCAACTTCCCGTCGAACCAGAGCCCCAGGTACTTGAGGGCTGTACGGAGTCCAATCTTCACATTTTTTAGGGCAAAGGTGGGTGGGCTGTACTTGCGTCGCGTCGTGAACAGCACCGCTTCTGTACCGCCAAGCACAGCCCTGCCGACGCGATTCAGTGGGTGAGCATCTCCAACGCTTGGTTAACGCCGTTGCCTGACCTCTGCTGTCATCTTGGCTTGGCATACCACCAGTCAAGGAATCCTGAACAGTGTTAAAGAGTCTTGAAAGTCGTAAGTGAATCTTCGAAAGTCGTAGCGAGTTTTAAACAGATCTGGAAGAATCTTACAGAGTCTTAAACAAGTTTTCGAGGATTTTAAACGTATTTTAAAAAGTTATGAGTCTCTCAAGGAAACTCATCAGTCATGATTAAGTTTTGAAGAGTCTTGATCAAGTGTAAAGAATTTCGAAAGGGTCTTCAGCAAGTCTGGCA